>OMKP01022552.1:0-11046 GCA_900302375.1 Bathygadus melanobranchus
AACCGATGGCGCATCTGTTTAAATAATGGCTGACAGGGATGTTTTAATACCGAGACGCAATGGCAAGTTGGATAGGTTAGAACCCACAGAGGTGTCGTGTCAATGTAAGCAAAACACAAAATAAAGTGGGCAAATAACAGCTCAGTGACTTGAGTAAGTAACCCGTAGAATGAGGATAAAATGACACAAAATAGCCCAGGGTTGTATAAGAGCAGCACTAATTGGAATTCAGGTACAGGATTGGTAGGCTATTTTCCAGTTTGAAGTGATGTTCTGACTAAATGATGTCCACCAATGAGTTGCTGTTAAGTAATATTGCTGCATCTGCCATAGCATTGGCTGTTGGTAGTAAGGTTGCACTTAGCCAATGATGCTTGTGATTCTGTTGCTATAGTGTTGCTGCTTGTGTGTAAGTTGCTGGTACACGCAACACTGACATCTTGCTTTATACCTTGAGACCAATGAGATATTTGTGTCAGGGGCCTCAGAAGGAAGGCCCTTAGACACACACACACACACACACACAGAGAGAGAACACTACTTCAATTTAATTTGGAATGGGTGAGAATTCTATGAGGATAACACAGACCAAAATGATATGTAAAAGGTGCACATTATGCCTTTAATACAGATTATCAACATCATGAGCGTGCGGAAATTAATACAATTAATAAAAGAATTGGAACCAGTGCAGCAAACTGCAACGGCGGTGAGCTCAGCGTCTCCTGCGTCACGTCTCACATAGAAAAACCGTTACAGATTTCATGTATGAGATTTAGCACATAAACAACACAGTGCCTTCCTTTAAGGGCTTACACAAATCTTCCACAGTTTGTCGTCATTGTTTGCAAGGCGCTCCTGTCCGTCCCCACCATCACAGTTGAGACACCGAGGTGGTCGTTAATAACACTGGACGTTTGTTGATATAAGCACCAGGACATACGGTACATATCGGTTCGTTCTTGCTATTATTCAGCAGTGATCATCCAAAAGGAACAATGAGGATATTTAATGGGAGTTAGCATGTTAAAGCACAAAGCCGGCGGTAGACTGATATCTTCTGTGGTTCCCGTCTTGGCGCTAGTGGTCCAGCCTGTGCTCTCCTTTCAATTCAGTCTTCAGATCTGCAACTTGTTTCTCACTAGACATCAAAATAGAAACAGAGTGTGTGTGGAGCATGTTGTGGCTCTATTTTGGTATGACGCTCACCTCATGGTCACATTGCATACATATAACCGTTGTGTGTGTAAATAACAGTGAGGCACAGCAGTGAGAAATAGTTTAATAATAATCATATTACCTCAGTGGGATGAGTAGAATGCCACATGTAATGTTTAGCTGCTGGAGGATCATGGGTAGGCTAGGTGTAGAAAACTAGAGAGAGAGAGAGACATACGTTACACACGTATGTGTGTAACGTATGTACAACATGCCTCAACCTACATAACACACACATATGTTTGTATACAAATACATTGATCTATTTGACCTACAGCCGACAGCCTACCTTTGGTGGTGGAGAGCAGGCCCCGGGCGCGTTGCTGTAGATGTGGTTGAGAGCTCTCTGTAGAATCACAGCCTGCTCGGTCAGAGTCTGCAGGTACGCCGAGCTCTCCCTCGTGCTGTCATGGACCTCACCTGCCTTGTTTTTTTGTTTTTTTTAATTAAAGGGCCGGCAAAGAATTTGTGGAATGCCAAGATAAGATAATATCAAAAAGATGAAGAGACACACACACACACCTGGCTGTTATACACCGAATAGGCTTCCTTCTCGTGCTGCAGCGCCAAACGGAACTCCCCTTTACTCTCGTACACCGTGGCGAGCAGGTGATGACTGTCAACAGAAATAAGATGTTCTTTGTTGTTGTTGTTTTTGGGAATAATGGATATTTTGTGTATTCGGTATTCTTGTTCTTTTCTGCGTCTGCTAGTTCCTTGTTGATGATGGCTTCATGCAAGTGAAATGCTGCTTTATGAAGGTCGTATGCGGACGTCTGCTGACAAGGCTCACCTGTGTGCGTATTTGAGGGATGTAGCGGCGTTGTATTTCAGCGTTATCTTTAAGGCATTCTGGAGGAACTTCAGGGATACGTCATAATTCATCAGCCCATGAAGAACCAAACCCAGCATACTCTAAAGACAAAGGTGGAGCATATGGCAGGTATTTAGGTCATTTATCAATAGACAGAGGCAGATATCATATATCATTGAGCGGTCATCTCGCATACAGTTTCCTGTATGCGAACACACAAAACCAGGTCAGGCCTTCTAGATTTGAGGCCAAGCGTACTGTTACTGCTCAACCGTAGGCCTATGAATGAATTTAGAAATGGCTGAAATCAGCGTTCACATTTCTGCTGAAGAGGATGACCCCTAAGTTTCCATTGTGACCCCTTGCTTGCTACACATGTCCCAAAAAGTCACCAAATAGTTTACTGAAGGCAATCCATGCTAATAGTGTCAAAAGGTTTTCAAACGTTTAAGCTCCAGAACCCAAACATTATAAGGCGACCACCACCTTCTAAATCAAAATGTTATGAAATACATTTTGCTTGAATGCACTTCGGCCAAATAGGGGACCATGATCCTGTAGAAGATGCAGGGTGAAGCTCTGAAGGAGCACCCTATGCTGAGACTGACGCGATACTGTGCTGCACCCAGAGAGCAATACTTTGTTTTTAGATCTACTTCGGACTTCTCTGTGGACTTCATCATTCATTCATGTAAGTTGACATGATATGGATAGAGAGTAACCGCTGCTTAGGTTAGATAGCAATAGCTATCTTTGTAAAAGTGTTGTTACTATTTAATCTAATATGTGAAATGTACACTGCGTTTACATAGCAGTGCAAAAAGTGTTCTACTTAAAGTAACTTCTCTTAGTACCTTTTTCTAGAGCTTTCTTCCACATTTGTCACTTTTAAGCCTGTGATCTCGAGCTTCCCTTTTTTAGTTCCTATTGTTGTACTTGTTGTCTTACGTGACTAACCCTGCCTCTCTGTGTTGACGTTAAGTAACACGGGTTTATGTGTGACTGGCGTGGCTTGAACATGAAAGTTGTTGTTGCTGGTTAATCTGGACTCCATGTATTCCTTGAGAAATGAGTAAATGTGGGAATAATGTTGTGGTAATGCTTAGCTGGGTAACTGCCTGTATTGCTGAGTACTTTGACCATGGGGCCTAACTATCCAGACGACGTAATGACAAAAGTCGACCTGAGAGTGAGGACTGAGTCTTGATTCCTGTATGGAGACCGTGGGGACTGAGCAGCAGTAGGACATGAAGTCAGGGTCGTATACTCACATCCATCTGCGCAACTTGCGGATGGTCCTCTCCACTCACCAGGAGGGTGAGGTAACGTGCCCGGTACAGAAGACGTAACGCAGCGGCTGGACGCCCACCAGCAAAACAATATAAGGCCAAGTAGATCTGTAACGGGGGGACAGAACTATGGATTACTGCGGGGGCCATCGATCACCGACGTTCATATGATGATAAGGGGGTTTGTTATGTGGCAGAATCTGAAGGTATTCTCACATAGTCCTGTATGGTCTGCGGGTGATCTATACCCTGGACCCTCTCGCTACACATCACAGCTTTCTCCTGGTGACCGAGCGCCTGTGAAACAAAAGTGGTGGGAGAATCCAGGATCAGAAAATGAAAGTCCTGCCCTGTTTTGGCTGCAACCGTGCTCTGAGAAAACTGTTCCAATCGTCTTCCAAGACAGACTTTCTTTCCAGCCGTGCTGCATGTGGCGTGCAGCTCACGTGCTGCTGGGAGCTGACCTTTACTTTGTAAACCTTGAGATGACTCCTATGAAGTGTGTGTCCATGGTAAATAAGTGTTATGTCTCACGTCGGCATATTCTCCCATGATGTAGCTGATCCGGGCCAGGAGACGAAGACACGTGGACACGTCCTCATGTTGGATGCCGGACACACTGCTGAATAGGGTCAACGCCTGCCTGATCAGCTCATAGCCATCTGGAAGAAGACCTAGATAGACATATTCATATGGTGTATATACCATAATAGCTGGGATGGGAAGTCTTTTCGATTTTACTATATCAGTGCAGTGCCCGTTCAAAACATGCCTGTTCCAATTGGAACAGGCTGATTTGTGTGTCCTCTGGTATTGCTGCCGCTAGCAGCTTTTTCTCGCGTTCTCGAGAACCGCTCACACAAACAACTTCACACTCGACGCTGCACTTCCTTGGGTCCTCCGCAATACACCAGCCAAGTGTGAAGTTGAGGAATACATACAGATAGATACAGTGACTCCTTCCATTCTAGTTAGATATACGTCCATACATTCATAGATTATATATCCAGTTATATACATAGTTCTGTTCATCACATGACCCATTCCCTTATATATATGTACAACTGTACATGTATATACGTTGTGTATGTGATGGCGTGTGGCGTGTGGTATGTACCACACATCCTGATATCCTTCCACGTGTGTACATATAGTATCTCCTCATGGCCATGCTCTTAGAGTAATATTCAATATTGTATGTCTTCATATGTTGTCCTCCTACCCTGTTGCACAGCGGTCTGGGCCTGCTGTATGAGGCGTGTGGCATCTGTCGCCGTGGGCCTCAGATGTTTGACCACGGGGGACATGTTGACCACGTCCTCTTCACTAAACACGGGTCTGTGGCGAGACTCAAAGACATAGTCCCTCAGCTGCACCTGTGTATGGACAGGGAACCGAGACGACCATAGATTGGACATACGGAATATCAATAGGCAATAGGAGGGGAGGGCTGTCATACTCCTCACAGTAGCCTGCGATTTGATTGGCTAATTAGCACCTTCCAGAAGTAGAACTAATGTGTGTGATCAACTGCTTCGGGTCAGTGGTACAACATGTCCACGCTTGCAGGGTTTGAACCTGTCATTTTCCATCCATTATAACAATAGACAACACAGTGATGACACATGATCAGTAGTTTACTGTGAACAGAATAACTGGTGTCTAACCTGGATGCCGGTTTTCATGGCAAGCTCTCTGAGCAGGGAGATCTTCTGGAGGCCGAACCTCTCGACGACCTCATCTATACTTTCACTAAACATAGACAATAGGGTGAGGAATAGGGTGTTTGAGCCAATTACAGAACAACTACATAAAAAAATATACACACACACACACACCAGTGTAGTGTGAAGTGGTAATAGTCCTCAGCCTCAGTCTTGATCTTCCGCCAGAGGTCACCCGGGGTCGTCCGCGCCCATGCAGTCTCTGCCAGCGTGGCGGCACGGTTCCCATGGGAACGCCGGCGTCGTCCGCGGCGTCGGCTAAGCAGCTCGTCCGCGGTGGAGTCAGGGGCCGAGGAGGCGGAGCTTAGCAGGCAGTTCAGGAAGTGACTGACGGCCGCTGACAAGGCCGCCGCCTCTACATCCTGTGTGTATACGAGGTAGCAACATATCAGTATAGGAGACTCCGCCCCCTCGCTTGTCACATGCTACCTTGGTTGGGGAGATGGAAGGTCTTACATAGAACACTTCCTGTTACAATAAAACATGGAATCATTGTGACAAATGGAATAGAAATGTGCCACTGAGAGTTAGCAATGCTAAAATGGGGAACAGTACAGAATGTGTATGAACACTGCAATGGATGTGTTTGATTATGTTTCCTGTAATGAGTATATCATTGGTAGACAACCTAGGGTTTCACCCTCCTTTAACATATATATGTTTATATGTTTATGTCTATATTTGATGTATTCTTATTCATATGTTAAGATTGTAAAACAACAGACCTGTAGATAGATCCTGAAGATGTGTTTGGCACTTCTGATGATCACCTCACTGAGACAGATTCTCTACAAGACAGTAGCTTGGTCACGACAACAGCATGAAGGGGTATCAGGTATTACTATCTACTTGCAATTATTCATATTAACTATGAATACATATTCATCTTCTGCAGGCCTACATGCGTTCGGCTGCAAGTCAACCTGCAGTACGTGGACATGGCCCCTGACATACTGCTTTTGGGGGTGAATACCTGGATGTGGCCGAGCCGCTCTCTCTCGGGGGCCGTCTCCAGGGCCTTTAGCAGGGTGCCCAGGTAGCGTATGTTGACCCCCCTCTGGTGGAGCGCCAACCTCAGAGATCCCCCATCCAGAGGCACCACTGTGTGTTCTACAAAGTCCCTCACCTCAAATTCATTCACACACACACACACACACATACAAGCAGAGATGCCAATGTCTTCATCATTTGGTACCAACATGACCTCGCTGACTGTATTTGAATGTTATTTCAAAGAATACAAACCACTGCTGGAATCTGATTGGACAGGAGAAAGGCTGCAGCATCCCATAATAACTTCCGCTGCTTGGGAACCTCATAAACACTCTCTGGGAAGGGTATACGGACACCTGCAACATAACATAGGACTCCATGTCAACCATCAATCATTACATCAGTCAATGAACCATTAAATCAATCATCAATCATTACATCAATCAATCAACAATGACATCAATCATCAACCATTACATCAATCATCAACCATTCAATCAACCATTAAATCAGTCATCAACCATTATATCAATCAATTCTTCAATAATTCAATGAATCAATTAACAATCAAATTAATCAATTAATACACTAGCCAATTAATACATTCATCCATCGTTAGTTCAATTGATATATCAATGAACCATTAATTTAATGTGTGTGTGTGTGTGTGTGTGTTTGAAATGGAGGGTCAGGGTTGAGGTTGGGGTCAGAGGTCAGTAAATACCTGAAGAGCAAACGTCCGGGTTGAAGCGGATGTCAAAGGAAGTGTCGCTCACTGAGCCGACCGCCTTACAGGCATCCAGAACCACCTGTCTTCGCTGTGGATCTACTAACAACACAACCATATGCCATTTAACATACACTAGCATACACTAGCATAACCACAACTACCAACATGAAACTCTTCTCGGCCATTCATTCTGTATGAGATTCTCAAGGAGCAAAAACCTGATGTCAATCTTATTTGCCATAGTTTGTATGGGAAGTGACATCGCTTGGCCCCAATATGTGCCAATACAGAAAAAGCTATAGCA
The DNA here is from genome assembly GCA_900302375.1 of Bathygadus melanobranchus. Taxonomy (NCBI): domain Eukaryota; kingdom Metazoa; phylum Chordata; class Actinopteri; order Gadiformes; family Macrouridae; genus Bathygadus; species Bathygadus melanobranchus. Next base: position 7,073 of record OMKP01022552.1, read on the forward strand.
ATAACCACCTGTGGTTTACCATTCCTGGTAAACCAGTCTTTCATATGTATCCTATGTAACCTATGTGTTACAAGTCGACTCCCACTAGAGTTTCACTGAAGTTTGCGTCTCTCACCCATGTCTTCCATGTCAGTGCCACCATTTTGTTTTGCCAATGTTTTGATGAGATCTTCAGTCTGTACGCCTGCGGGCGGCCTGGCACCTGTTGGGTCTGACGAGGTCTCCACGCTGGGTGGATCTGAGGACAGTTTCCCCAGGCCACCGGACACCATGCTCTGGAACAGTGCATACCTAACACAACATGTCAGAGATGAGCCAAACACATCTACCTATGTGATATGATATGTGATGGATTACAGTGACTGACAGCCAATGTCTGAAATCCAAATGTGGCACCACACCGGCTGTCTATCTAACCTCACTTTGAGCAAGTGTTCTGTATGTCTGGTAGAATCCACTGTACAAAGTGCTATCCAGAGTCTATACAGCACCAGATCACTACCACTGTTTCTCATAGCATTACTTTCTATCCCTACTTCCTACTCTGCCTTCCTAGCTCCCTCTAACAAGTTTGCATTGTCCATATCTTATGGGAGAGAAATGCAGTGGGAATCAAGTTAGTTTGTTGTCCATTTTGTCTATTTGTGTCTTCAAGTATTATCTGTTGAACATATATGTGTCCACTCTCACCGATGCTGGACAAAGGACTCTATGAGCTCCGGTCTCAGGCTGGCCAGGCTGTGTCTGTGTCGCCGCGGGAAACCCAGCTTCCTGCATTCCTCGGGCACCCCCTCACCGCGCTCTGACAACAGGAAGTTAAGATCGGGCGGGAAGGTCTGCAGAAGGTCCAGGATGTAGTGTCGCCCGTCGTTTCCCAGGATGCCCTTTGTCTCCACGCTGGAGCAGAGTTCCACAGTGGTGTCGTCGTTGTGCAGAACTTTGTGACGCTGGATTCTGAGCGGTCCACACGCCTCGCCCAGCAGGGCCACAAACCTGTGCTCAAATGACAGTTGTTTATTGTTGTTGATTTTCACATGAAATACATTTTATTTTTGTTGCATTTTTGGACAATTCAAACATTTTAAACAGTCTTTTTTTCTTCTGTGTATTTCTGCATATTGTAAGTATATTTGTTTGGGCGCAACGAATTGTGTTTCATTACTCGGTATCCGAGACAAGCGTCTGTCCGTGGTCATTGGAGCCGTACAGCAGGCCCTGATCCTGGTTCTTCTCCAGTAAACCCGGAACAATGGCCTGAGCCACGACCCGGTGACCATGGTAATCCACCAGCGCGCTGCCTAGCGTGTGCAGTCCTTCGACGTCGATGGAGGCGTATGCCTGAACCAGAGAAAACACGTCTCATTAAATCATATCGTCGTACACAGCGTTAAATTGCCTTCTAAAGTTACAGTTATATTGTTGTATATTAGTAAATGTACGGAAGTGCTTTCCATGACATTCAATTTGGGGTTTTCTGTGATTTCAGTTAGTTCATGCACACATTTATATTTGTGTGTTTTTGCTGTTTCTTTCCATTGAACAACGTCGGCCATTACATTTCTTTTAGCAGACCCTTTTGCCCAAACGACGTACAATAAGTACATTTGTCTGAAGAGAGTGAAACAACAATATATCACTGACGATTTAGTACGAACAAGTTTCAAGCATCATAATTGCTAGATTATCACCTTGCTTATAACAGCAAGATAGCTAGGATAAAATGCTGCAAAATGCTAAGTACTATTATCAATATCATCATTATCAGCATTATCATTTAAGGCGGACTGATGGTAAAGGAGGAGCAGAGTCCAGATGAAGTCATTATGCTGACTGTCGCTTATGGCCTCAGACTATGCAGACTACATAATAGCATGCCTGCTATTATGATGAAATAACTAAAATAAGTGTTTTACTTTCCCTTTCAGTGTATGTGTCACGATCAAAAGGGCACATTTCAGTTACTCACACCCATTATCCTATCTGGGGTGGATGCTATGCATGAACACCCAATTCACCTAACAATACCAGGCAACATGCTGAGTTAACATGCTGTTAACCCTAACTCTAACGGTTAACTTTTAATGCATCTAACCGTCCATTGGCTCTGCTGTCGTTGGGCAGGACTGTACCTGCACGCCTCTCAGGTCACAGATGGCTGCAGCATGGGCAGCAGCATCGCCCCCTAGAGGACGGTAGTGGTCTGCTATATCCAAACCCAAGCTGAAGAAGAGGTTGTTCCAGATAAACATCTGCTTGCGGGGCTCCTCCCCGGGATTTATTGCCATGACGTTTCCATCGACGACCGCAATGGCACCTTGTGTTGCAGCGTAGACAAAGTCACTGTTGGTCTAGAGAGACAGATACACATACATATACAGTATATTTATACACACACACGTGTATGTGTGTGTCTGTATATATACTGTATATAATGTATATGTAACCAATATGACCGTGATGTTTACTGTATTTAATAAGATGTTATCCACGTCAACATGACATGTATAGAAAGGATTCCAAAACGACTTGTGTTTGAGATGTTGTGGGTGTCACCTTGAATATGTTCCTCTCTCTGTGCAGGCGCTCCTGCAGGCTGCTCCGAGGAAGTTCTCTGCACCCCTGCAGCTCCTCGTTCCAGTCGCGGCTCTGAGGAACCAAACGCGCTGAGATGAGACCTCGTGGTCTCACCTTACAAACGACAGCATCAGCTGCTCTGTTTACCGTTCGGCAGCCACATGGCAAACCCCACGGCAGGGTTTAATGCAATGCACCATTTATTTTATTTACTGATTAATTTATTGACTCTTTGGAGGAGTACGCAACTTTTGGGGGAAATAAGCCCACCTGTCCGGCCGTGTGCTCGTCCTGCCCCACCCGGCTGGCAGGGGTTTCCTCTGCCCTCACACAGTCCAGGGCGTGGTCGGCGTGTGGCGCTACCCAGGTGTACACCTGGTAAGGTGTCGCTATGCGCTCGTAAGGATGCTGCAATACCCTGTTCAAGTTCAAGTTCAAGTTCAACAAGGGGAACGTTTCGCTGTCACCAAGTGTTGGCGGCACCACCATTCTGTACATTTAACAACAAAAATGTTGAAGTTGTATATTCTAAGAAACAACGGGTATATTGTTCCTTAGAACAGTGTTTCTCAAATGGGGCTCCGCGTGCCCCTAGGGGTCCCTGCAGGGGGTACTCGGAACATGAACAAAATGTTTTTTTTTTAATTGGTTATGAACAATTGTAAAATAATTCCAGAAAATGAATGAACACCACCTTAATACATTTTAGCAAATCTAAATCGTAACATAGTAACAAGTTCAGTAAATCTTTCCAATAACAGCATATCGCTTTAACTTTAAATAAAAAAATATCCCAGAGGGGGTACATTAGTAAAAATAGTTTGAGAACCACTGCCTTAGAAGACTTTATCCAGTATTTTGGAATGTGTATTTGGTTTCCAGTCAATAGCTTTATCAATAGCTTTGTGACTGATGCAGTGCGCCATACATCTTAAAGACGGATTGTTTCTACATCTGTGGGGGGGTGGGTTATTGATTGGTCTGGATTTAATCTGTGGGAGTGGAAGCTTTTAGGGGAGAGGTCATTTGTGGTTGAGCTGGTACTGTTACACATGGCCTGCACTAGACTTGGTCATGCTGCTTACCTCTTCTTCTGCAGAGTGCTGAAGTTCTTCCTGAAGATGGGGCTCACCTGGCTCAACAGCTCCACCAGGGAGTGGCAGAGGATCTTGGGAAGTGCAGGCTTGGGATTAAAGGTGAAGGCAGTCGACCTACAAATGGATGAATGAATGAATGAATGAATGATGGATGGAGACAATGGAACCAATAATACAGAATATCAAACACTATTTCATTCATCCATCCATCCGCTTTCATTCATTCCATTCCATTTCATTCAGCCATGTCACACACACACACACAGACAGACACACACACACACTCACACACACTCACACACC
>OMKP01022566.1:0-17220 GCA_900302375.1 Bathygadus melanobranchus
ACGAAAGAACATTTTGGAGGCTTTCTAAACAACACAAAGCGCATGTGCACGAGAGACAGAGAGAGAGAGAGAGAGAGAGAGAGAGAGAGAAAGAGATAGAGAGAGAGAGAGAGAGAGAGAGAGAGAGAGAGAGAGAGAGAGAGAGAGAGAGAGTTCCTATCTGATAGAAGAGATTTGCCCTTCCCTGGAACAGTAATTTACTAAGCCATTCTACAGACTGCCATCAGCGGTGATCGGCTGGCAGATTAGATGACAAAACCTCATCCCTCACTTTTCCCCCAGCCAATCAGGGCAGAGGCACGGGATGATGGGGAGGTAAGGCAAAGGAGGAGCAAATGTCATCGTCATAGAGATTGGACTGGGAGGCTAGATCCACAAACACAGGTGCCCTCGTTACACACAAACGCAGAGACACACAAACATGTACATGAGATTGGATTGGACGCAGAGCTATTATCCTCGTGATTCTGCTCCCTCAGGACACAACAATATAAATCTGAAGAAATCTGGATTTATGTTTTCATCCGTTAGCATCACTCATTGCCCTTTCAGTTTGTGTCCAGCGCCAACGGCCTCGCTTGCTGCAATCCTCTGTTCTATCCATCGACCACACCTCCCTCTTTTATACCTGGCACCTTTTAGGACATATTCAGTATCTGCGCTTGGACAACAAACCAAACGACTTGGATCCTGTATACAGACGTAGGCGTTGCGTATCCATACCAACGGACATCTCAGACGACACAATGACCTCAGACCAAGCCGTTGTAGCTGAAACCATCTCACAAGGGGCCATGGAAAAAAAAAAAGATCTGTTGAAATAACATCAGATTTAAACGGTTTGGAACGGCACGCCCCCGCCATCACAAGCCCGTCTGCTGCATGCCCCGACTGCACCGGCGTCGGGAGTCGTTAAATATGACGCACCGCCAGCCCACAACAAGTGGAACAAGTGTTGGGCGATGGCAAAACTACACACAATATAACAGCCCAGTGAGCGAGGTGCCCTTGACACCCTAAGATCTGCAAACATTTGCAAGTAACAAAAGTCGCTTTCGAGTTTTTCCCGCTATTGGCATATGTGAATTAACGTTCCGTGAGATTGGTTGCCGGTCCGGCGATCCCGCGCCGTGCAATAAAACAACCTCACCCTGAAAAATGCCAACGGAGGGAAATACAAATTCTGCTTACTCTTGACTGTGACAAATGTTGTAGTGCAGAAAAACCACCCGCGTTCTCAGAAAGGTCCAGCGGATAATCACAATTAGGTGTGAGTGTTGCTAGGCAACGCTATTGTTATTCTTAGGCTTTGTTATTATTCCATTCTTTCTTTATTCTTCTCTACAAATTTGAACGAAGCTGTCGCCTCCCACAATTTTGCACTGAGAGACTCCACTCAAGGTTTAAAATGTTCAGCATGGCTTGGAATCTCACGCTATCATAATATTTTTGAAAATATGATATATTCTTTTTATATCAAACTTGTAAACATTTAGAATGTTAAGTCAATGGCGCGCTGTCAGCCCTTTTCAACTACTAGTCTTCAACTACTTCAGATTCCACAATTCGGTCAATTTTTAACCTTAAACTTTGTTCGAACATTAAATAACTCATCGCATTTTGACCTGTATACCTATCGAAATAGATACTCATTGATATCTTTCATAATTTTCATACAATCCTCATACAATTCATAGAAGGTTAATATTTCCCCGGCTCACTACCTAACGAACACAATGTCGTGTTGGCTGAATGGTTTACGCATGCACTAGACACCGGTTTGAAACCCGGCTTGTTTTTAGACCGTTTTTTCTGTTTTCAGTTTCAGTTTGGTTAGGTTTTGGCAAAAGAATTACATGGTTAGGTTTAGGCAACTACAACACTACTTGGTTAGGTTTAGACAACAACAACAACACTACTTGGTTAGGTTTAGACGACAACAACAGCAACACTACTTGGTTAGGTTTAGACAACAACCTTACTTGGTTAGGTTTAGGCAGCCCAATCACCCCCCTCGGACACGTTTAAAAGCACGCTGTGTGTGTGGAGGTACAATTAGACAGCAACATTAACCGACTAGCAGTGGTACAGGCCCGCTGTGTGAGTAGGAAGTGTGGAGGTACCACACTTGTCGATACAGACTGACATCACATGGACATTTGCGTATGCTGTATACTGTTGTCTTCTATGTGTTCTGTATTCCCTGTTATCAAGCACATTCATGAACCACGTATCATCACAACCAGTTAAGAATCAGCAGTTTTCAGCAGTATCGGTCTAAGGACCGATACTGCAGTATGTCACTTCCTGTATTCATGTAATCGTGCCTAGTCAGATAGCTATCTAATTAAAGGAGAAAGGGTAAATACCTACTATATGACGTATAGAACTGTATCAAGTTGTAACTTATTGATATTATGTTGATCATAATCATCGTATTACACTTTATTTATTAATTTTGGCTGGTTAAGCTTAAACTGTTTGATCTTATTAAAATGGTTTGTATATTTTTACCTACTCCATTCAGACTTTGAACTCCTATAAACATAATTTTACCTCATTTTACACTACAGCAATCACAGCATTTTCTGCAGGAAATGCATTTTGTAGTTAGCAATAAACACTGCTGAAACGGATTGTTCCATTTGTATTGAACCAAGCCTAAGTCTAAAAATGGACTGGCTGTTGTGGAGATACATATTAGCACACTGTCCCTAATAGAGACTCCCTCTGCAGCAAAATAAAGAAAAAACTGCTCATCTCCCTACCATCCCTACTTCCCATTCTCCTCGGCTGCTGACCCCGGAAGACCCCCGAGGACCTCAAATTCCCCGAAGTGCAGGCTGACATCGCCCATCCATGTCTCCTGACAACTCTGACCCCGGGAGGAGCAGCAAGACTCTCTGGCTGTAAACGTCCCTCCATGCGCACGCACACCCAATTGCATTTTCCCAAGCAGCCAACATCTCTAAACGATCTGGAGAACACAACCAGTCTATTTGCTCTATTCAAAAGCATTCATGGGATGACTTCACATATTGTGAAGAATGTTGAGGAAGATTAAATCAAAAAGTTTGATTTGTTCCTAGTTTAGATTATAGTTTGTTGTGACATCATAATGACTGACTGAGAATTAGCAACGATCAAAGCACGCACTGCAACTTCAAATGATACACTTAAATAGTGTAACATTAAAGATAGTCACAGACATTTAACCGATGATGAAATGGTTCAACAGTTCAACTCTGCCCTAGACCACATGTAGGTACCCTTCATGTAGGCCCACATGTTCCAACATGAGAAAGAGGTCTTTGTAGATTTAAGGTTAAAGTTGTCTCGTTGACAACACCCCTGAGCAATGGAGAGAAACATCATTGGTTTAGGGGCAGATGATTCATAAATAATTGGGGTATTATGGGATCCTTGATAAGAGGCCAAATCAGACACAAAGCTACACACATCCAAGGAGAAAACTCATCATGGGAGGTCGATCCAAATTCCAAGCAGATAATATTCCAGAGAGTACATGCCATTCTCATAATAATCATATCTCATAATCAATATGAACTGTGATTTTGACCACAAGTGGGGGAGAGGACCTCATTTCAACCAGAAAAGCTACTGCACCCTCTAAACCACCATTATGCGGCAACAATATTTTCTCGTACAGTCAGTGGTTACAGTGGTCGTGTACGGTGCTTTCTAGATGTGGTCTACTTACCTTGGGGTTGCACTATGGATTAGAGATAAATGGGAATGTATCCAAATGAGCACTTTATACTTTCCATCAACACTAAAATATGCATACACACACGCATACATTTAGGCCTATTACACAAAGCAACGACAACATTAGCGTGGCACAGTTGAATCTTTTCCCCTCTGTTTGTCTTTATCTCTGTCACACAGTCACATGGTGTGATGGCTCGCCCTGACCTGACAAACTGCATTCCCAACGACCTTTTCCCTCATTGGGTGAAGAGTCGTACATTCCCTGCTATCCAGCGACTGTGACTAATACGAGTCACAGCGCGGTGGAGCTCTTCTCCCCGAACAAACGTCAACACCAAAAACAACTCCCGCTTGATGTTTACATTCTTCCCTCCTCTTTTATGTCCATAACTGCTGACATACATAAAATCCAGCGTAATCAGGACACGACGAAGAGTCAGTTAGTTGCTGCATAGTGCGTTCAGGGGGTCGTGTTCATTTTTTCACATCTCAAAACACATTAAGTAGTGGGAGTCGTGGGATCTCACCCCGGCACAAATTTTTAAATAATAGCGGTGAATACTTTTTGGTTTACAACCCTAGTTTGCTTAAAGACGTTCATATCTCAGTATTCTATAATATATAGCAATGGGGAAATAAGTGGATACATAGTTAAAAAGCAACAACATTCATTTAGGGAGTAACAGAGTCCACATTTCTCTCAGTCCTTGTCAGGAATGTTGCAAAATGGTGGATCCTCAGGAGCTGCTAGAGCACAGAAACGGGAAATGAACTCTGACACAAGAGCTCTGGACCTCGGGGCCCCCACTGCATCCTGGGAAATCATGGCACTGAGAAGAGAAATGACCCTAGTCCCTTCCAACAAAGCCCTTCCAACAGGCAAATCTGTTTTACAAGCGTCCAAATGGCACAGAGGATATTCATAGGGGCCTGTTCTTATTGCTTTAAGACAGTGGTGTTTAAGGTGATTCATCACTTGAGCTTTTGACTTTGCGAGAATATATGTAGGAGTGGAAAGCACTTGAGTACTTTTGCTCAATGCTCAAGTACTGTACTTATTTACAAGTTGTCCACTTCTCTTGACACTTCATATGTTGACTCTGCTGACAATGAAGGAAATCATGGTTCAACAAACACTGCGTCATTAACACTTTACATTGTTAACCAACCAGGTTTAGGAATGTGAGTGTTCATATGAACCTTTGTTTTAGACCAGTATAGCTTTATGTTATAGCTTTAAGTGTTTCTAAGTGTTAATGTATGGTTTGAGCAACAATACTGGAACCGGCCACCATAGGTTCAGGGTTTACCCACACCTGATTCATAATACTCACAAATGTAAAAAAAAAAAAAAAAAACACTTTCAACACCCTAGAAAAATGTGTGCATCTGAAAATATTTGGCCTTTAAACCTTCTTAATTTGAACTAACAAGCGGAAGACAAACAGTACTCTACATTACGAGAGCTGAGATCCGAGCACAGCGAAGCACGGTGCCACTTGGCTTAAGCTGGGTGTGTCTACCTCACCGGCTCCATCCATCTTGTGCTGTGCCTTTAGTCACTGCTCCCTATTTTATGGACGCTTTCCCGGCCGCAAAGTGATAGCATGGACATCATTAGCTAAATGGTGGCTGGATGACAGACGTGGTGCTGTTCCGATCAATAACAGCGGGCCCAGTCATCCTGGGGCTGAGCAATGCTTACTCATCAGCCCTGGGCATGCACGAGTCCAAGCCTGGGACATGGTCTTGGACTGGGCCAGATAAGAGATGAGGGGGTGTCAGGGAGCTTGCTGCCCGTGATAACAAATGGTTATGAACAGCCACCTTATCTTCCCACCTTAAAGAGCATATGATGTCCACTGTCACACAGCTGCCTAATGGCCCAAACCGCTGTGACAGATATGTTATGAGGGTGAGGAAGGGTCAGCTACTGGTGTGTGTGTGTGTGTGTACCACAGTATTTAGTGTACAGCTCATTCAGACGCCCATGTGTATTTAACACTGACTGAAATCTAGCTAGTTATGTTTCAGAGGTGCATGGTACTCGGTAAAACTGTGCTTGTGTGCCTGTATTTAGACGACTAAACTCACATGTGCGTGTAGTTGTAAGCGTGTACACATCTTCAGTGGAGACATGTCATGTATTAGCAGCCTGACATGAAAGACAAACATCTCGTGAATATGTGGTGCCACTTATCCGAATCACATTTGTCCGGAACCCAAGGCTCTATGAAAAATGAAATTGTTGTTGGAAACATAGAGAGAAAGTTCACCGGATCAAGAAAAGGTCATTTCAATAACCACCAGTTTGTGTCTGTATGCCTTCTACTCTCCTCTCTGCCACTTATCAGCATATGATTAAACATGCCAGGTTTAATTAGAAGATGAGGGTAGAACCCATCTATGCCTTCCTCTATCCACCTCCTGTGAAGACAGGTCCAATGAAGATATCAAGGGCAGAGCCCGATACATTGACGGCAAGCCAACTAAGCCTTGGGGTTAAGTGTTGACAGTACGTGTGCCACAATAGGTGCTCAGGGTTTCCCACAAAAAGGGGAAGGGGAAGTGCTTCGGGCTGTATCCTAAAATTTGAACTGTCTACTCAAATTCTCAGTGAAACAATTATGAGTATGAGAATAATCGTGTGCATTATAATAACCAAATAAAACAGGATGTATAGGCTTGGGAAGAGAGAAAAGACATTAATAATGATAATAAGAGAAAATAAGAATTATTAACAAAACCTACAACTGAAAACAACGTATAGGTGAACACTCTGCAGTCCACAGCGGTAAAAACAGAAAGTATCTAAAACGAGCTGTGCATGTTTACTCTTCACACTCCGTAATAGTCATCGTCAGGAGGGAACGAATGGGACTAGCATGCCCTAAATGTAAAGCAGCGCAAAAAGAGGACACGCGCATTGTTGTTATATTGTGAAAAGTTAGCGGAGGCGCTAACTCATTTAGCAGAGGCTCTGCACCTCCCCTATAGACAGCTGTGGGAAACTCTAGCGCTTAATTGTATTAAAAAGGTTTATGCCTACTCACACGTATTATGCCTACTCAGGCACTCTATTTCTTTCTTGACTATGCCTATGAATCCATATAGACAAAAGACTGCAGCCCAATGAGAAAATAAAAGCCTCTTAAGATTGTTAACATATGACATCCAAGATGAGAAGCCCATATCCATCAGGCTAGCCACCTCTCGATACTTAGATGCCTCTTTGGAAATCAATGAAACTGAATTCTCACCACAGGCCGAGACATACCGTAAGCTAATCTCCTCTACTCTCCTCCCCGCACAGCCTTACATTACTGGTGGACATCCTACAGGAAATTGAGGAGCCCCAATTTGGAAGGGTCTCCAGTGGAAGGCCAGCGCAGTTACAACACACACCAACTACTATGCCATAAAGTTGACGTATAAACGGGAAAAATATATAGCATTTGAATGAGGTAGGAGAAGTAAACTGTCAAGCAGGCTGACACACAATTTTATAGAATGTCGAGTTCAACTAATGCACATTGGCATGAGCAGTTAGGAGTCATTGGGCCATGTAAAAGCTTTCTTAAACACTGACACACTCATACACAAACACACCCCACACACACACACACTCATTGAGTCAACCGAAAATAAACACACCCATGGTTACCCTCTTGCCCTGTATGTGGAAGTTATTTATTTTGAGGAAAGTCCCAGTGGTTAAGAGTTCATGTAATATATACTGCAGCAACACTACAAACATGCCTATGTCACCAAAACAGCATTGTATTTTGCAGAAACGTCCATTCAAACTAATACGATCATTTTCTACAAAGCATGACAACAATGCATTCCACAGACCCACATAGCCACATTTCTACAAGGTCTCAAACCTATGGGATTACAATAAAGACCGGTAGATACTTTTTGTTTGATTATAGGAGCAGAAATTAAATTGTTTGAACCGAAGGCAGTGGCCTCAGTACATTGGCAAAGACTTCATCCTAACTTCTTATCTATGGGACATGCTGACTCATGGAATTCTGCTGAGGCCAATAGCCAGGCAAGAGGGTTGCTTATGGCCGCCATGGATTGGTTGAGGCCCAGAGTACAGAGCAGCTAGGGTGCATACCAGCAACAAAGCCCCAGGCGATAACTGACAGGAGTTAAGCTGAATGGCTATTTACTTACTCCCTTCTTTACTCCCTTTCCTTCAAATTTACTCCACCTGTGTGACTTGTACCGTTGTCTTACTCTTATTTGTCCTTTCACCTTTTTTAAAATAGTTCTTGTTACAAACTGTCTCTCATTGTTCATACCCCTTCTTCAGTTGTCATAATAGCCCACTGCATACGTCCAACTCTGCCTTGCAATTGTACCTGGAGAAGAAAAGTAGGGCTTCTGATGGCCAGAGGTCACCATTGCACATTGGCCTATATCCTTTATTTCCATGGACACCATTCAGCCACCGAACACAGCCACCCTTTTTTGGCCACAAACAACGCGGAGGCTGGTTGAAAACTACCATCACAAAGCCCTACAACCCCCCCATTCAACCCATTAATCATAGCTCTCTCTTTACTTTTCACTTCCATGATCCATTAGTAATGCCTTTGTATTAGAACTGCCAATACAATATTAGGGTGGGGTTGGAATATGGGGGTGAACTGCATCCATCCAGGCCATTAAAAGAGCCCTTTGTTATTGATTCTCTCCAGAATTCTTTCAAAGCTCTTGGGTGAACCGTTTGTTACAAAGGGGCTTCAGAGCGCCTTATCCATGTGTGCACGTTTTAGGGCTGTATCCTGAAAGTCAACTAGTCGAATCGTCGAGAGCCCAGAGTCGACTTGAATTATTTTAGTTAAACAATCGCGGTCATTTTTATGTGCATTATAATAGCTGCATAAAATAGGATACATAGGCTTAAGATACAGGAATTCCATTCCATATTTAATCACGGGAAAGAGAAAGTTAATTATTACAAGAGAACTAGGGATGTCAATTTCGGTTAAGAACTAATGCGAGGAGAATTCATGTTAGATCTACTGAGACCTAAACATAGCAAGTTCTGCAATGGCAAAATAAGTATCTGGACCATTATCGTAAAAAGATGAGTGTGCAATTGATTGCTGTGATGTATGAAACCCAAGGATGTAAATCAACACGAGTCACGGGGGGGGGGGGGGGGGGGGGGGAAGTGGCGGGTTAAGTGACGTTAACTGAAAAGCAGAAGCAGTGGTGTTAAAGCAGGGGCAATAAGAGAAGTGACTCCCAGTAAGGGTCCAGCTGTTAACAGTGGCTAGTCGTGTGGCTTTCCAGCATATTTATAAGCTTAACATTTAGCAAGTTAACATTTCTATCATCATTTTCATAGAAGAACACTGTGACTGATTATGGCATCCCTCTAAAAACTGCCACACAGTTTAATGACCCCCGTGAAAATATTTTATCTTATCTTATCAGAGTAAGGGTCAAACCTTCCACATCTACAATATTGTAATGAGTGCGCAAGCTCCAAACAGTGGAGGCAAGAACACCCCAATGAAATGGAGGCAGGCACACTTTCTAATGGAAATTCAGATACAATCATCCCACAATGCACTTCTCTCTGCCTAATAATCACCCCTAGGACAAGGCAGCCATTGAGAGCGGAGTGACTGTAGTGTGGCGCGCTAAACTCCAAAGCTGTCTGCTATAATTAGCTCTTTTCTCCATCAAACATACGTCTTCTTCGGACTCGCAAGCAAACTCTACTTCTCTTGTAATGCAAGAGGAGCAGATTGAATGAAAGGCCTTGGTGGGTTTTTTTTTTATTGTGCCCGGAAATGTTTGTCCTGGGCTCATGGTAGAGTTCGGGGATTGGACAAATACATCGGCTATCTGGCTATTTTAGTAATTTTATGTGGCTAATTTAATGGTCTGCCTCTTTGAGAATTCAACTCGGTAAATAATGAACCTGTAAACGCAATTCAAAGAATGTGCGAATAGGAGTCCTTCACAAAACAATTAAGCCAGTGTTTCTTATTGCTGTCTATAGGCAAGGTCCGCCTCTACAAGCAAGTAAACTTCTCACACTTCCTTGTTGCAGGCAACAAAACATTGTGTGGTCTTGGGTTTTTTCATTTTGCTTTGGTGTTTGGTGTTAGGGTTAGGCTAATCCTAACCCTAACCCTAACCCTACAAATTACAAATGATGACACACATGAGTGTGTGATGTCAGACGTGCACCACGTCTGACCAAGACTCATTTTAATCTAGGAAAAGTTCACGTATACCTGGTTGAATATATCTATTTATTATTTCCAGTGTGCGCAAAAGTGTACATTCAACCAACAATGCATTGAAGCAGAGTTCACTTGGAAGACCAGAGTTCGAATGAGTGTTCGCACCACCCCAAACGAACCGTACGGGGAAAGACTTATAACCACTGCAGAGTGTTCGCCAATCAAAGTCTTTATTTGTAGATCTCTCATTAGATCCGACATGAAATAAGTCTCCCCGTGAAGCATTCTCTTAATAAATGGATTATTTTCTCTTCCCCAAGGTTAATATGTAAATGGGGTGTGAGGAGTGGGGGACTCCCCCGCCCCCCACCCTGCACATGCTGGAATATATCGGCAATCGGTGGCCAGTTGGAAAATGTTAACATATCACCCAACCCTAGCATATGGTTGGCACAGTGACATCTGTGAATCAGCAGGTGAGATCATTCCTCTCCGAGGCTTGGATGGTGGAAATAAATAAAAAAAACCAGGGGTTAAAGAATGAGGGATGTTCGTGTTAAAGTGCCCCCGTTACTGGCCCTGCTTATTTAAAGTGTGTTTGACACTAACAGACCTCAATCCACTTCACAATTACCGCTCTCATTTGATTACTGCACTGGGAAGTAAAAAAAGAAAGAAAACAACACAGTACTTTGAATTAAACCCCTGATTGAGACTATGCGGTGTGTTTCCCCATCCCTGTGAAGGAGGCCGCAACAACGCCTGATTTGTCTTACAACATTGTGTGGCAAAAGCCCACTCTCATTCCGCAAAGCTCAATCAGTGTCCTCATCTAACGAATTATCCACATCTGTGGCCTATATCCTGATGAGCGAGGCCTCCACTAATCCCAGTTACACGTTCTCCTCCAGGGAGAGACACGGTGTGATCTGCCACCCGTTAGAGCTGGGGTACGCGGGTGTGCTTGCCCTTAACCAATAGGTCTGGGGTGCCTGGACAAATGGCTCAGCTATTAAAGAGGGATGAGGCTTCCTGGAGAGGTGTGACTGCACGGCAAAGGGCCCAATCAGACAAATGACGCCTAGCTGGTGTGTGTGTGTGTGTGTATGTGTGTGTGGGAACAGTCAAGGAACACAACAGTTACAAAAATAACTCTTTAAGGGAGAAAATTAGAGGGCATCCTAAACTACAGGGACTATAATTCATCTGTCCCCACTACAGCTTTATGTTCATAACACTATGGGAGACCTTTGTTTTCTAATAACAGAGTATTTCCCCGTCCTGTCAGTAGATATACTGAGGATGACATAACAGCATGACAAAGCAGCATTGATTGACTACACACAACTTTTTCAAATGTTAAATCAGTAGCGAGGGGGTCGGCGCTAATTCTCATTATGCAAAAGTAAATACAAATGAAATACAACGTTTTGGTAACCCAGTAATCTTTGGGAGAAAGGGAGTGGCCAGGCAACTACTCTAGTGCAGAAGCAGTGGGTGACAATAGTGAATGTCACATTTTACTGGGCGAGCCCATTCAAACTCTTCGTATACATCACTTCACAACATTGTAAAGAGATGAAGGAGGACTACTTGAAACACTAACATTGCTGGATAAAAATCATCCAGTAGACCATCCAGTCTATTTCTATTCATGACAGAAACGGATAAATATAAAGACAGTGTATTTAGTTTGGTAGTCGGTGTACACATCTGCTCTCAAAGAACGCCCTACATAATCATGTTTGAGTGAAATAATTTCGAGCAATAACTGTCAATTAACAAGTGGGAAAATGAAACAGTGGATATTCCTCAACTCATTTTAAAGATGAACCACGAATCAAAGAAAGAACGAATAAAAAGTCACTAAAATCTTCCTTATATTCTACATTGGTGCTTCAACGTTTGAAATCAAGGAATAGGCAACAAATGGCACAAAGGCAAATGTAATCTACATTAAACACTGACCAAATGTTAAGCATTTTGTATTACCTTTAACCATTTGAATAACGATTGTGTTCCTTATGAGTGGATACACACATATTTTGCCTCCATGAGCCAAATATATATATATATTTTTAAATATTTTCGAGTTACATTTTCCTACTTTATCCTCTCTTCATAAGTTAAATATAGGCCTGCGCATACGCGTCGTACAATCGGCAATAGTAGTTGTATGATTGATAACATTATGGATACGTAATTATTATAAATAAGGTTTGAAATCACATGGCTGTATGCCCTAAGGGAGCCATCGTTGGTCTTTACTTGTTATTCACATTAAGCATCGTCTTGGATCAACAACAAGAAGAGATACACAGTGATGTTTAAAATGTTTAAAAAAAATGTTGGATCCCATGTATTATTGAAATGATCTCATACCATAGCATTCCTCCCTAGTATCTCCAGTTCGTCCACTCCTTCCTCTCCTAGGTCCTCGGAGATTCACCGGACTTCACACAAAAAAACCCGAGGAAAACACTTCCCTGCCGCTAACGTTAATTAAGTCGCTTTAAATGCAGACGTCTCGGTGGCTCATCGTGGAGTCACAGGTCAATTCTTCGTGACACAAAAGTTTCAGAAGCGAGGTGCCTTTCTACTTTCTCTCCGTTTCTTCTGAGACCAAAATAACACCAACAACACACACAAAAATCCCCACGAAAAAAGATCCCTGAAGTCCAGTCCTTTCTCCCCTTCTGAGACGTCTTGTGGGGAAAGGGGGCGTTGGGAAGTCTTGCTTCGCTGGGGTTTTTTTCCTCCTCTTGGTTCACCACGTTGTTTTGACCACTTATTTCCTTTGTTGTGTCAAAAATAAAGAGTCCAAAGCCTATGCGAGCATAATATATGCACCATGTATCGCCTCGATACTCTCCGCATATATCACTTCGACTGCGAGAGCGTTACATTTTCATTACAGCGTTAAGCCTCTGAGCGCTCGCAACGTGTGACGGTGTATATAAGTATAATTTTTTTAGCTTCCCAATAATGGCGGACCTTCTCCCGAATTCAGGATCTCCTCCTCCTATTCGAAGAGAATAGAGAGCGAGCAAGAGAAAGAGAGCGGCGCGGCAGCCTAGTCTCGCCCAGTGGTTCATAGACACAATTACAACCTATACACCCAGGGACACACACACACACACACACACACACACACACACACTCTCTCTCTCTCTCCCGCTCTCTCTCTGTGTATATATATACGCCTATATAATGATGTATTGTTTCTATATATTATATATATTATAATACTATATATATAATATAATTGTTAATATTCCATTTTTATAATCAAATGTGTGATGACAAATTGATGTTTGAATTGAAATGCATGTTAAATTACGAATTGTAGATTGAAAGTTACTGATACTTCATTAAATACACGGTGCGGCTGGGTTCATGGTGCAGTGTCCATGGTTTCCGTGAATCCACAAGCGTCTGTCCACTCACATTAGTCAATGTGTTCTCGGCAATATTTGCCTGACCTCGAGTTTACACGGCGCAAGAACAGGGTCATAGTTTTTGTTAATGTGACTCTGTTTTAAATTGTAGGCAACCTTTGGCACCCAAAGACCCCTGCTGTAGACCTAAGCAAATAAATAAATAACCCAGACGTCAGCAATGTGTATCACCCTACCATGCCCCGGAAAAATGTGTCAAAATACAATTGGACGACCACCTTACTGACTGGCTGGTTTGCGTTGAGTTTTCCTCTCTATTCTGTGCTTCCTTTCTGCTGACATATTTCTGAGTCCCAAGGGCAAGCACATTCCTCGCACTCAATGTTGTGCAATACCCCCTCCCCACTCACTTTCCTATCCCATCTGATTCCCCAAGCCCCCAGTTCGGATAGACAGCATGTCCAAATGTTATGCCGCTAACTGCGCAGCAGACCGGCAAACATGCATAAAACAGCCATTAATGAAACATTCATAATTGGTGCCATTCTATTTCCTGTCATAGAATAGGACCAATATGCTGATTTTAATAATAATAATGCATATGTGATAAGAAACAATTCAACAATGAAATTATAACAATAAATAGTAGTCTATATTTCCAACTACTCTTCAATCTCTGTTTTCTCCCAATTTCTGACTGTATTATATTAAAACGTCGTTATCATGTTGGTATAGTGCAGTTGAGTTAAAACAGAACTAAAAAGGTTCAGCGTTACAATACATCTATATTACATCATGTCATGTAAGACATACAAATGTACTTATTGTAAGTCGCTTTGGATAAAAACGTCTGCCAAATGCTCTAAATGTAAATGTATGTGCGTGCACGCGACTAAAAACGAGAGGCCGGATGGTTGTTGTAGTAAAATTCTACTTTCTGTAAATTATATGTGCCTGAATTACAACTACATCCCCCGTCATGCAGTGCGGCTTACGTATGTCATTGCATTTCCTGTTAGCTGGAGGAATATAGCGGGCAAGCTGTCGGAAGATTGCTATATAATAATACTAATGAACCTGTGAAAAGCCAAGCATAGTTGTCAGAGAACGACTTTTTTGACACGCTTTACGTCGAACTTCACAGCCACACAATGGTAAGCATAGTAATCGGAAAATAAATGCATTATGTCTGTCCATATTGACATGTAAACGGTGGCCCGCTAACGCTACGCTAGCTAGCTAGACTTGGTTTACTCAATAGCATGAATGTAGCTTTTTCTTGGACTGAAACTTAAGGAAGGAATGCCTGTGGTTTCGGAACAACGTCAATGACATGTAATTGCTTTGCTCATTAATTTAAAGACGCGATTATTGGCATCGATTGGAGGTCATTCGGTCTTCAGGAATTTAAAGGGCGTGGTTTCACACTACAGATCGTGTGCTAACGGTTATAGATATAAACACCGTATGAAACGTATATTTTACAATTGTTAGATACTTGTAATGGTGCTCTAGGATGAGCTGCAAGCTAATGCATGCTCAATGCAAGGCCCATCTGCTCGTGTTCTACTTCTGGTAGTCCTGTATCAGGACTACCTCATCCATATCCCTGGACCCTGACACAGGACTGCTGACGTTTGGCAGATCAGTCCTGTGTCATGGCTATCTCAGCCATACAAAGAGTATTAGAACATCCTGTCGATGTCTTTCGATTACCACAGAGGCAAGGGATCTCCAGTCACTGTCTGGACAACTTTTTATCTAGGTGTCATTATTGACTTGTTTCCACTGTCTAACATTGTCATCTTTTTTTATCTATAGATCCGTTTCATTTTGATTCAAAACAGAGCTGGCAAGACACGGCTGGCCAAGTGGTATATGCAGTTTGATGACGACGAGAAACAGAAGCTGATAGAGGAAGTGCATGCTGTGGTAACTGTCCGTGACGCCAAGCACACCAACTTTGTGGAGGTAAGCATAGTTCTGTACGGTCATATTGTGCCATCTATGCTGCTATACTAGAAGCCTGTAACTGAAACTGATTGTATTGTCTTGGTCTTACAGTTTAGGAACTTTAAGATCATCTACCGACGCTATGCTGGCTTGTACTTCTGTATCTGTGTGGACGTGACTGATAACAACCTGGCATACCTGGAGGGAATCCACAACTTTGTAGAGGTATTTGCTATCTGTCCATCACTTGCGTGCTCTCTGCCTCTCTTGCATTTGCTCTCTCTCTCCCCCCTCTCTCTTCTTCCTCTCTGGCCTTCTGTTCCACACCCAAAAAAAACAGCAATTTACATCGGGATGGGCTAGTTTACATTGAAACCATGTTAGTACAGAGATATACAACACCTATGTATAATGAGAGATTTCCTCCTCACCTACAATGTCAACTTGGCAGGAAACTTGTTCAAGCAGGAAATTAACTTCATATAGAGTTTTGTGACAGAAATTAGTTTTACTGTATTGTGTTCTAAAATGTATTTAACATAAGTGAGTACACAAAAGCTGACTTTCTCTCTTGAGAATAGGTTGACTCCTAACAAAGTATAACAGAGCCTTTAAAGCAATGGATCGAGTAGATTAAAAACTAATGAAGGTTATCCTATTAGGCCACAGTTTGCCATATGTCTTTTGACTGTACTTGTCTCAGCAGTCTTATTTGCTTAATAGAGGACGAAAGTAATGAGCCGAGATTTCCCATCAAGATCAAAACTATTTAACATTATGTAGGCTACACAGGGCATACGCACGCTAATAATTAACAGAAACTGGTTATTCATTCACTGTTGAATAAATATTCAATCAGTGATTTTTGTGTTACTATAAATTAAATTAAATTCACAGTACACTGCTGTAATGTCCGTACCAAAACGTACGTTTTTAGTAGTTTAAGTGTTCTGTTGCTAAATTGTTTGCATGACAAAAGTACAAATAGCACGTAGCTTCCAACGCAGGGCTACATTTCTGCCTGTTAAAAACAAGGGGGTCAACACTCTGGGGGTCATAGATGATGGCAAGCTACTGCTGAAGGATGATCTCTACAGCAACAAGCTGTTACATTTTACTGGAATCATATCTGTTAAGTTGGCTATTCAAATATCATGGTCTGTCTGTAGTGAAGTACTAGGCTATCAGATGGCTGTTACTGTTAAAATTGTGAACTGCTCCAGCGCTACAACAGCTACAACAACACAAAGCGTTCCTTTTTAACACTGCATGTTTCCTTTTCCTCAAAGGTGCTGAATGAATATTTCCACAACGTGTGCGAATTGGACCTTGTGTTCAACTTTTACAAGGTAAAAATGTAATAGTGGTCTGATTTTACCTGTTGGTGCAATGTGTTACGATTTTATTGACATAATATTATTGGTCCTGCTAAAAACCTTCAAGATGACTGTGATGCTATGTAACTAACAGGTTGTCACTGAGATGCTTTTTAATGATGAATTTAATTCACACCTAGGGTCTAAACACAAATCTGCTCTTCCCATGAATTAATCACAATGTGTGAATCACTAAACGTTCGGTAAATATTGTTTTCCAGTGCTGCAAAAAGAAGTGTAGGCTAGTGGTGATTATTCCAGTACACTTCTTTGAATCCCAATGTCTCTTGTTTTCTGACCATCTTCCTGCCTCTTCCTCTTTATAGGTCTACACGGTGGTGGATGAGATGTTCCTCGCAGGAGAGATCAGGGAGACAAGCCAGACAAAAGTCCTCAAGCAGCTGCTTATGCTCCAGTCACTTGAGTAGTGAACACCACCCAATTGTTTCTACATGCCTAATAGTAACCTAGTCCTTCTACCTATCTTAACCCCGCCCCATGTCGCTGTCAGTCTGGAGAGGACCACTTCTGATTCGCCTGCAA
>OMKP01022574.1:0-24806 GCA_900302375.1 Bathygadus melanobranchus
TACACACACATTAATCATGAGAGCTCTTCTCAATCACCAGGTCATAAATTCACCCTGTTGGTCTCAGAAGACTGATGGTGGGGATGTGTGTGTGTGTGTTTGTATGTGCACATGTGCTTGCATGTGTTTGTGTGTGCTTGTGTGTGTGTGTGTGTGCGTGTGTGTGTGTGTGTGCACGTGTGTGTGTGTGTGTGTGTGTGTGTGTGCTTGTGTGTGCTTGTGTGTGTGTGTGTGTGTGTGTGTGTGTGTGTGTGTGCGTGCTTGTGTGTGTGTGCGTGTGTGTGTGTGCATGCGTGCTTGTGTGTGTATGTGTGTGTATGTGTGTGCATGCGTGCTTGTGTGTGTGTGCATGTGTGTGTGTGCATGCGTGCTTGTGTGTGTGTGTGTGTGTGTATGTGTGTGTGTGCATGCGTGCTTGTGTGTGTGTCTGTGTGTGTGTACCTTATATCAACTGTCCTCGCGGGGAATGTCTCTGTGGGGCTGTCAAGCAATGACAACACGTTTATTATACAGTTATGAAAGTTATGAAATCCCATCTCAAAGTATGTACTACAATTGTAGAATTCCTATGTAATTAGATGTAAATACCCATCTACCGGTATTTACATCTAATTACATATCAATTAGTATACTACAATTACTTCTTTGTACCTCTGTATGTCTGCAGACTTCTGATACCAGTCATTGCTCTCCTCCTTCGTGTCGGTGCTCAGCCTGTGAGACACAGCGCAAATACAAAAAAAACACCCGACTTGACTGGTCAACTTAATTTATTCAGTTCAGGTGCATTTAAAACTCATCATTCTTTTGGTAAAGTGTTAGGACCGCTGGGAATGTGTTTCGAGTGGTTCATTTGGAACGCTGCAGGTAGAGTGCGTGTGCGTGTGCGTGTGTGTGCGTGCGCGCATGTGTGCGTGCGTTATAGCTATCTGTAGACCTCTGCAGAGATCGCGGCTAGGCTCATTGTCCCACTTGAGCTCGGTGTGATAAACGTAATGAATACAAATGGGAAGAATGGAGGAGGAGGAGGAGGAATGGAGGCCTTGAATCAGTTCGCACGTCTGCTTTCCTCACCTGTGCATCTCCGTGTTAATGGGGATGACATCGTCTGCGAGAAGGTCCAGGCTGATGTTTACCGGGCCTGAGAGGCTGAAACGACACGTACGATTGATTGCACACACAATACATCGTTTTAGTGTGCCATATCGAATCACCGCAAGGTAGCGGATAAGGAAATACTTTCCACAGTTGACAGTACAATGTCAACTTCCCTGCTATGGCATACAAAATATACATTTTACCCTGTACCTCTCTGGTCCGCCAAGCAGATCCTGACTCCAGCGACCAGGGCTGGGAGGAACCGGTTCGACCAACTCCTCCGGCCTACCGAGGTTTATCGAGGTTGAAAGGACATTTTCCAGGTGAAGGGAAGAGAGGCTTTCATTATTGGTTCAACAGTGCCACCTTGTGGATTTTTTATGGATGACATTTAGATTTGTCATTTGTTTTATGATTGTAAGTGTAAACTAACCCTCCGGTGAGAGATAGAAGATCGTCGGTCATTACTATGCAGTTGCTGATCTCTGGTAATGGTTCCTGCTCAGCACTGTCGGAGAAAAACAAAACATTATACTATAATAAAGCAATTCTAAAATACACTTGAGTCACATTTATCTTCATACACACAAACATTCTCACAAGCTCAGGCGTGTTTTGAGCATACACAAACACACTGGCCTACACAGTCACAATACAGTCAATTGAATCGAAAGGGCAAAGACAGAAAAGCAAGTTTGTCAGTTATAACTTCTGCTACTTTCTACTATGGTGTGAATGAGGAAGTTGTTGGTTTTCCTGTCTTTCTTTGTGTACTGGGCTTGCAACTGGGCTTGATACCAAAGCTGACTCATCAACAGACAAGCTGAGAAACAGATTACTTGCTTTTGTATTGCGTTGTCTCGGGCTCAACGGCTTGTGATTATGGTAAATATGTGGATAGAGATAACCTTAATTAATATTCCACCCGGTTAATACATAGGCTATTGTGTTTACCTTTGTGCTACTTGACTGGGAGGTTCAGGTACGACATCTTTAATGGGGCTGTCCAAGAGGCTGTCAAAAAAAGAAAATGTTTACATAAACGATAACAGAAATGTGTTTAACGTGTTTAAATGTGTTTTCTCACTGTTGACTCAAAGCCGACCCTATTTATTCAGTTCATACCTCGGTGAGCTTGTGTCAAAGGAAATAAGTGTGTTGGACAATGCAAGAAGTGTCTCGGAGCTGGAACTGTGGGAGAAGGTGAAAAAAACACCATGACACGACATTCCCAGGAGTCGACATTCCGCCACACGCATTCATAGAATGAGAAGGAACATTCCTCGGAGTCCACTGATAAAGTAACCGTCCGAAAGTGAACTTGTGTTTACACACTTCGCATCGTTGAACATGGTGAAATTCAAACAGCAAAAAACCCCAGAATAATCCTTCAGTAAATATGTACTGTTGTTCGTGTTTAATGGCTCCTGAGCTGTGGGAGACTAGAAGTTGATATCGTGTGGGTGAACAATTTTTTTTAGACGCGGGAGAGTCTGACCTGGTCTGGTTTGGGGATGGCTCCTCAACAGGCTCTTGCTTCACTTCCTCAGTGGCCGCAGGAGCGGGCGACTCACAAACGGCGGATTCCTCTCGGACAGGGGGGGCCACGGACTCCTCAGGCTCCAGGATGAGCATCGGAAGCGGGGTCGCCACCTTGGTGCACCCAGGTTTCATGTCCCCGAAGGGGTCGTCGTCCTCCACCGTCGCAGAAACGAACGACACCAGGGTGTCCTCTTTGACGGACACTACGGTGGCGGCCGCTTCCTTGGCGGGCTCCTCGGGCGCCACGACCACCGGCTCATCTGCCTTCAGCTCTTGTTCCACCACCACGGTGGTCACACTCGTTTTCACTCTGTAAACGGTAAATGGATTGCATTTATATTTATATTACATTCATACACACATTCAGGGACACCTCGACACTTAGCTAGGGGGAGCCGGGGGTCGAACCAGCAACCTCCCGGTTGCCAGATAACTGCTCTACCTCCTGAGCTACTGCCGCCCTTCATCCACCCCATGTACACAAACACGCACACAGAGAAAGGGGGGTGAATCAGTGGAACCCCAAAACTTGGGTCTGTTTTTTTCTGACTAAACTGACTAAAGGATGTTGGTTTTGTAAAAAAGTAGTGTTGATTCATGGCAAGGATGGGTGACTCACGGTGTCTGTGGTGTGGGCTCTGGTACAGGGGCAGGTAGGGGAGGGGCGGGGGAGACAGACGGGATAGTGGAGGGTTTAGTAGCGGCTGGTTCTGCACTCTCCTCGTCCTCTGTTATCTCCACCCTGTTGGGAACGTTTTGAACATGTGCATATAATTACTCCGAGAAGATGTGAAGGAAGACACACACACACATGCACTCACAAATGCCTGTGTGGCGTGTGCACACGCAAATACACCCTGCACATTTTTGGAATACTGGCTGAGATTCTTTGCTGTTTAGCCTCATAGTGGCATGGATAGGAAGGGCAGGTTTTACCTTTTGGCTACAAAAGATGGACTGGTGTTGAGCGAAGTGTCCGGATCTCTTTCTGCAGACCTTCAGTGGGAGGTGGGGTGGTTGTAGGGACATACACACACACACAAACACACACACACACGCACACAATAAAGATTTCCATTAGATCTAGCCATAGATTCATACAGTATATTCCCTAAGAGGAAGAAGGAATTCCCAATGATGAAATATTTTTGTAAATGTCATACATTGTTTTAGTTATGGCATCATCTGTCCCTAAGTGTTTCAAAAAAGAAATAAAACCAGTTGAACCATTTTTTTTTGTTAAACCGGTAACCATACCGACGAGGAGAGAGTGGAAACACACACATACTCAAATTTCTTGGCAGCTGAGAGCACGTAGGACCGCTGTCTGACCGCGGATTTCTTCAAAACGTTGCTGGCTGCCTCCGTCCTGCGAAAGGGACGGGATTATTTGAACGCTTATGTGATCACTTTCCTCCTGTGCGCTCAGCACGTCACCATTTCATTTCACACGGGTTGGCTTCCGCCCGGCCGCCGACTGTCTCGAGCTGTCCGAGTCTCTTACCGCTTCTCCTGCTCTTCAAGGCTGAGCTGGCCCTCGCTCTGCACGGGCGGGCTGGCTCTCTGGGGCTCCGGAGTCGGACGGACGACGATCGGGGAGGCTCTGCGCGACAAAGCACGTTCTCTTTTAACATCATAGTTTAATATAGACTCTGAGGGAAGAAATAATCCATTAAGAATACCACTTCATCTAGCCTGGCACTGGTGGTTTCTCTGTGTGGCGTGAGGAATTTGGGTGTTTTTTTGTGCTAATTAGTTATGATTTGAGACATTAACATCATTATGAGTATGTATGAATCAAAACGTATTTACCTGACGCCATTGGACGTGATGGAAGTGGGCTTGCTTTCTGTTTTAGTGAAAACACCCCTTTTAAAAAAACCGATACATAATTAACATACAATTAATGTCATTCAGATAATCAAAATTCAAATCAAGTGTGTGTGTGGGTGTCTGCATGTGCGTGTGTGTGTGTGTGTGTGTGTGTGTGTGTGTGAATGTGTGTTTCAACTTGCCTGATCAGATAACCTGAACTGGGTGTTCTAAATAGAAAAAAAAACAAGTCAATAACAATCAGGCTTTGGAAAACAATTCAAGGCGATCGTGCTCTGAATGGAACGAGGCATTCAATATAAAATCAACATTTTACTTCTCTAATTTGGGCTTGTCGACCGGCGCGGGCGCAGACACGGGGTTGGGGGTGGGGGAGAGCTCTGAACTGGGCTCCTGAGTTGAATTCAGACGAGTGGCTCTCACCTCAGCCATCCTGCCGAGTCAGTAACACAGTACACTTCATTCATACAGACGGTAAGGAAATCGATGGGGTTGGGGGAGGGTTTCCCCTCCAATAGACCCTTTTCACAGAGGTGACCCTTTTCACTCAACACTAATTATGGATTCGGTATGGGTACGAGGGCGGCAGTAGCTCAGGAGGTAGAGACAGTTGACTGGCAACCGGAAGGTTGCCGGTCCGATCCCCGCCTCCGCAAGACACCTAACCCTAACTGCTCCCGATGAGCTGCCTGTTGCCTTGCATGGTTGACACCGTTGTGTGTGTATGAATGTGTGTAAGAATGGGTGAATGTGAGGCAATGTAAAGCACTTTGGATAAAAGCGCTATATAAGTAATCCATTTACCATTTTACTTGGATGTAGGCAGGGCACGGGTAGTAGATGTATCTTCACTCGTTTAGCCTACCACCCATACATGAAAGTAGCAGACCCATAAGTAGTGTACGAGTGTGCCTCTGTGAAAAGGGTCTACGGTGCACAGGGAGGGAATCAACGGTTGACATCAGGATGTTCTCCTTACCACGGCTTCTCCTCGCTGGTTTCCGACTGGGCCGCGCTGTTAGGCTGCATCCAGCTGCAGTCCCCCTTCAGCTTGGTGCGCACTTGGGTGGTACGAAACACCGACGCTCGGTCACCCTCTGGCACAGAGAGCACGCAGGGAAGTTACACACACACACACACACAGACACACTCACACATTGGTTTTGATCCCTATTGCTGTCTTAAATACGCGCTTTGGATAAAAGCGCCTGCTAAATGTACATGTAAATATACCTTCTGCTGTGACACCCAAATCTCCCATCTGGAATAGCTAAAGTACATATTTTCTTATCTCACACACACACACACACACAGTCATACATCAAAACGTGGATGGATTCTGATTTTGCATGGCGTTACTGACTGGTGACTCGTCTGTAACGCTTGTAACACATGATTGTGAAAGGTGTGTCGGTGACATCCCTGCAGTCATTCACCTTGAATGAAGCAACCTGCTTTTCATGGCTGGGAACATATTTTCCCACACACACACACACACACACCAGATCTTGTCTCCTCACCTTTAGACATGACTGGTGTGCAGGTATGTCCCTCTCTTCTTCCCCCTTGGCTTTCTGTATAAATGACCTAAAACAAAACAGAAAAAACAGGCAATTACATAGCAATTCATTTGTCCAAAAAAGTACGATGATTTGTGATAATGAAGAATATCTGCTTTGTTGCGTTGGTGTCATCCTTCAGACATGCAGAGTATCCTGTCCTGCCACTTTCTAACCAATGCCACAGTTGCCATATGGATGGAATGATTTATGTGTGTGTGTGTGTGTGTGTGTGTGTGTGGGTGTGCACAGCTCAAACCCACATTTAAATGGCATTATTGTGTGTGGTTTTATCTTCCCACCGCCTCTTAACAAGTGAATTATAAAGCCGTACACTACTCACACACAGAGAGAGAATCCCCCCAGAGATTTGTGAACAAAAATAATAGAAAACCCCACTGCAACTCCAGTGACTAGTTCTTAATCCAAAAGTATACACCAAGGCTTAGGAAAAAGTGCTGGAAAGCTGCCAAAGTCACAATGCAAAATGAAAATGCAAATACAAAAATTGTTAAAACTCCTTGGGCTGTAGAGTCATGTATAAAAGAAAGTCAAATAAAATGCTTTGCCAAAAAGATTTGCTTATTGCCCGAATAAATGTGTTGCTCGGCGAGATCTGTCCGAGAGTAAATGTGACAAAAGAACAATCACACGCATTTCTAATGAGGAA
Source organism: Bathygadus melanobranchus (assembly GCA_900302375.1). Taxonomy (NCBI): domain Eukaryota; kingdom Metazoa; phylum Chordata; class Actinopteri; order Gadiformes; family Macrouridae; genus Bathygadus; species Bathygadus melanobranchus. The sequence goes on from OMKP01022574.1 coordinate 6,703, forward strand.
CAGGACAGGTTAGTCTACTTCCAACCTGTCTTGACATGGAACTAACCAGAATAATAAACGGTAACAAAAGAGGTAAACTCCTAACACGCATAGCCCGTGGAAGCAGAAGCTAACACACAGTTCAAATATGATGAAATCTCGCTCACTCTTGGACTTTAGACATCAGTATCTACAGTGACGAATACGAACCCAAAAATGTGACCTATAATGACCTATAAGTCCATAGTTAATGTTGTGAAAAGCCACAGATTGGACACTTACCTGATTTAATTCAGGCTATCCCAACGGTGCTCAGAAGAACAGACCAATATCCTCCCAGGTTAGTATGAATGCTGGATAAGTCCTGTGTCTGCTCAGAGAGTGTGTGTGTGTGTGTGTTCACAGAGAAAAAGCACTCTCTGTCTGACAGGTGTCTGCCTGGCTAAGCCAACAGGTACGGGCGTGACGTGAGCACCAACAAGCCCTAGAGTCACTCGAGTGAGGTAGGCGTGGGTACGGGCTGGGAAGGTGTGTTTGTCTTAATGTGTGTGTGCGTTTGGCCCATGCGTGTGCTTGTCCCATGTGTGCGTGTGCCTATGAGAGCATGGGCGGTTGCTAAGAGATGATTTTCTTTTTGCATTGTTTACTACATATGTGTTTTGTTAGGTTGAAGGGAGACAGAGCATACCGGGCATACGTGGGTGACTCAGAATATGACAGATGAAGCAGACAAAAGGGTAGGGTGATATGGGTGCAGAGCTGTGGAACACCCATGGGACCGCATCCCCTGCTGCTGAGCGGGCACTGGAAAATATACACCCGTTGTTATGTGGAGACCAAGAATGAATAACACACACACACCTGAATATACAATAAGTGTTATTCCTCTCTGTCTTTACTAGAGCCTGTTGTTTTTTTACATATACATATCTTATGTTTTATATAGTTGTATTACCTATATTGTTTTCTTTATCGCAAGCTTTAGGAAATGAGTAACTCAAACCCCTATTTCAAGTTAAATGTAGTATTAATAACATAAGAACAATAATACAATCATAATAATAACATGTCTGCCTCAGTTAAGAGCATCGTACCACATGTCAACTGGGTCAAATGAGATGATTTTGAGAGGATTATTCTCATTACAAAACAAAAATGCCATCAACATAGCATTAATGAAATTGCCAAAGCTTCAAAGTAAGATCAACATGGGTGTTTCATATTTCTGTACCAGTAACTCTGCGTGTGACAGATTAGTATCATTTCCATATATATATATAACTATATATATAACTTATACATGCCGACTAACATTCTAAACTATTTAATCATTAATTTCTTTAGTTGGGTGTGGATTCAATGGCGCAACACGTCTGCAACATTCATTATGGCACACTCACGTCGGGCTGTCAATCATATACACGCATTTGATTTGCAAGAGGGGTGAGGTGGTGGTGGTGGGGAAGAGGAAACTACCAACTGTGAAAGCCCAAAGTTTCACTCTAGCCCTGGTGTGGGCTGAGACATTGCTCCCCCCCCCCACACTCTAAAGCCAGGAACCAGTCGGACAGCCCTGCTCTGCGATTCCTGACAGAAAGTGTGAATCATTAGGGTGCCACTAGCTAACTTTTGAATGCCGGAATGCGAGTTATGCGAACCACCGCACCACACCAAAAAACGCAGGAACACAATGGCAAACCAGCCTGCATTCATTGCCAAGCCACTGTGGCACGCTAGTCGAGTTGATCTAACAGATTGGCTGGAAAGGTATGGACACATACTTCAAAAGATGCACTGTTTTGTTAAGGGACGGAATGAGGAAAGGCTAGGTAGTAGCATTTTTTTATTTGCCCAACCCCTTATTTAATTCTCTGATGACCTCAGAACATATTTGACGAAATGCATACCATCTTCAGAGGTGATCACCATTCAACTTTTACAACAGCAGTGTCCAATGAAATGACACGTCATATTTATAGATCAACTGTCACATCTAGGTAAATGTATACATTTCATATTTGAATTGATCCAAGGCCGACAACAGTGGCATCAATCAATATTGTTTACATTGACATTGTACTTGCCAAGAGGCAAAAACAAAACCTTCACACACAAAACTATCTGGGGCTGATTGCTGCCATCTGCTGGTCAGACAACCACAAGGCACAGTGGTGCTAGGGGCGCCATGGAGGTAAAAAGAACAAACTAGACAACAAATACACTCTGTTGCTTAACAGATATTTGGAAATCTTTTTTTTTGGAATTGACAGTTTCTCCTGCATTGTGAACCCATGTGCGTTTGTCTGTCCACAACGTCACCTCAGACCATCCGATTCCTCAGAGCCCAACCCAAGCGGCCATTCTTGAGGGCCGACCACTAGGCGGCGCCGTGTCTGAGGTGAGGGTAGCTCTCCACCGTCCGGGCGATGGCCTCCGCCAGGCCGACCAGCGGCTTGTAGCCCATGTCCCGCTTGGCGCGCTCACAGCTGTAGTAGTGGTGGGTGCCTGCCAGGGCCACCCTCATGGGCGTGAAGGTGGGCTTGAAGGAAACCAGGGTGCACAGGACCAGCGCCAGCAACCAGAGCAGCACGGCCAGGCCATACACCAGCATGTAGGGGAGGTGGTAGCGAGGCGCGGCGTAGCCCAGCCCCACCAGCACCTTGGACATGAAGTCCCAGAACCGAATGGGCTCGTCGTTTGTGATGTGGTAAGGCTAAAACGAGACGACAAAGGATTAACAAGTTATGCAGACACCCTTTGTATGGTAGGGGGGCGTGGCCTCGCTGAGACCGGCTCGCTCACCTTCCCACATATGGGCGACTCTGGCCTCAGGTGCTCCGCTGCCAGGATGTGGCCATGAACTACGTTCTCCACAAAGGTAAAATCCACCAGATTGGTCCCATCACTAGGGGAGCGAAACAGCCAGACATGGGGAGAGAGACAGAGACAAAGAGTGAGAAGGAGGGAGAGAGAGAGACAGAGAGAGGGAGTGAGAGAGAAACAGAACCATTCAGTGTAATAAACAAAAGAGGAACACGGCCTGAAAAACCATACATATATACTGCATTGGCCTTTGGATCATGCTACATCAACGTAGCCGCCATATTGGAGCGGCCAAGTCTGGCCTGTAAACACACACACAATACGTAGATTTATTTGTATTCCATGTAAATCATAAACCCTTGAATATCAGGACAACTCATAGAAATCAGCTGAGATATGCAAACGTCATAGTGTTTATTGTCCTGAAACACCTCAGCCCCCCTGTTTACATGTATGTGTTTACAGGCCAGTCTTGACCTCTCCAGTATGGCAGCGATGTTGACGTATCGCAGCAACGGGCCGAAGCAGTCAATGTGGCGTCTATGTATGTGTGGCTGTATCAGAAACTACACTGTCTTCATGGCTGCACCCAGGCCTCTCCCTCTCTTACCCGATGATGAACTTCATCTTCCCCCTGCGAGCCATGGCCACCAGGATAGGCACCAGCTGCGGGTCCCGGGGCCCAAAGATGCCATGAGGCCGAATAGCGACAGTGAGAAGGCCCCCGTCTTTGTTACAGGCCTCTAGGACCAGCTACCACAACAACAAATTACAAATGAGAAGTAGAAATGTTTCATAAAACACAAATACACACCATCGGTTTGTTTTGGTTCTTTGGCGAGCTCTTTTCATGGTTGACATTGATCCCTCTTACCTTCTCCTGCTGGATCTTGGTCTCTGTATAGTAGTCCATAGGCTTCCTGGCGTACGGAAGGTCTTCCGTTCCATTTTTTATGTCTGTGCCCTCGTATACCACACTGGCACTGCTTGTCAAAACCAGTTTCTGGCAAAATAAGAATAGAAAGTACATTACACTCGTATTTCACACCTGGGCTTAAACGGGAACTTGTGGTGTGGTGAGTAGTGTTATGCAAATTAACAATGTTTAGCTTTCCTCCATGTTGCCTGCACCCAGATCTCCCCGCTACTTTTGACAACATCTTACCCCAACTCTGTCATTAACTAATGACAGTTAATGACTGAATTAATTACTCAAATGACGGAGTTGGGCTAAGATTCTATATCTGTGCTGAGCTGTACCCCAGAGATACAGAGAGCATCAGCAACAACTGCAGGCGTTTTTCACACTATATCCCTAATGCGGACAGTGATAAGGTTGACCGTTCCCCTATAATAAAGTACCGTCTTATCCATTGCATCTGATCTGATCTTATACAGTCAGAGAGTTATAATACAACTTTGTGTGGTGCCACCATAGTGGTCTCACCTGGACTCCCAACTCGGTGCAGGCCTGGATCACAGTGCGCGTGCCCTGGACGTTGACCCGCTGGAACAGGGCCCGGTCGTCACTAGCCGGTGCTGGGGAGGCACAGTGAAATACCAGGGATGTGTCTTTCAGAGCTTGTAGGAGGGCCTGGGACACAGACAGACAGTGCACAGCAGGTGGGGGGGGATAGACTGAATAATCTTTCCTTCATTAATCGACAATTAAGCAATGTCACCTGCTTGCTCTCTGTAGAACGCAGTGGCGAATATGACATACAATATATAATTTAAGCGTCACACACAGGGGGATGAAATGAAACCTACCTGTTTATCGCAGAGGTCTCCCTGGTAGAAGGTGACACGAGGAAGTTCGTAACTCTGGCGAATATCAAATACAGCCACAGAGTAGCCCCGCTCCAACAGCTTCTCTACCAAGTGTCTGCCAAGGAAACCAGAGCCCCCTATGACTGCACAACGTTTACTGCTCTGTAAAGAACACATACGCACACGATTAACAGGGAGCAACAGAATAGGCGTAAGTATTTTGCCATAACAATGAATTGATGTAATATTGTAATTAACTTACCGGTCGAACGCGTGTGGTCATTATGAGATGTCAAAGTGAGCAGAAGTGGAAGTAGATTACCCGGACCTTTTGGGTACACATGCACAATGCAAAAGTTGTTACAGTTCAATTTTAAAAGATATATAAAATAGGTAAAGCATACATAAACTAGGTGCATTATAATATGATTTTAACACACGCTACATCCGATAAAACACATTAGTCCCAACTACTTACCTATAATCGGCACCTCAACCTTTGATGGTGGATGCGCGTACAAATGCAGCCGCTCCGCACCAAAGGTAAGAACTTCTCCTCACCCAATAGCGTTGACGTACGTCAAAGAACGCCACTTGTTCGACCAATGGATAGCCTCCATTTACAGTCTCCCGTGACACTTTCGTTGTAGAAGAGAGCCTGGGGGGATGCCGCAACAATGTGTGCGGGCCAATCGCGTGGCGCTTGAGCTTGACGCGCGTCGGAGGGCGGAACCGCGGAACGGGCAGCTCAATGGACCAACGGAACCACGAATCCGCACGCAGACGGACGTGAGAGAGCGGACCGGTAAAAAGCAATGCATTGGGTCAGACCATAGGAGTCAGACCCTGCAGTCTGTGGATTAGACTTTTTTTGGTGTTATTAAACAGTGTACAAAAGACAAAGACGCGTGGATACAATCTAATCTATGGATTCATTTGAATTACACTTATTTTACTTTAGTTGTTGAAAAGCTTTTGTGGTACAAACCACACCTTTTTCCAATTAAAAAGGTGTATGAATAAAATATTGCTGAGGGAACAGATAAGAGCATCCCCTTGAAACAAAGCCCTATTTTTGCATTCCTACCGTTATAATGAGTGTGACACAGACTTTACCGACTGGAAGGTCATTCGGTCACACCTGGACGTAAGAAGCTGTCACACATCAGCTTTTACGACTTCTTTAGTCATGGCGCAAATGTGCAAAATTACATTCACATCAGAATGGCATGTACATGCATTGTAGGCCTATCCAACTTCACAACGATTGTACTTACGATCGTTGACAAATGCCACGTGATCTCTATGAACCAATCACGTTGTTGCTCGATGGTAGCTTCGATTTATTTCCCCTTGCTTGCCTACATCTATCAACCCGACTCCCGTAAGGTTAAATGCAATGGCTCCGCTCTCCGGTGCGACAACGATCAAGTATACCTAAGCTCGGTTCGGTTCGCATAGGAGCAGATGCTGTACTGTCAAATCGTAATTAATAGGAGATGACTACGGATATTTTCTTCATCAATCAGCCGTTGTATTAGTCAAATAATACGAATATTCTGTTCTAGGCGTATTGTCGTGGTCGGTCCATGTTAAGGAAAGGCGTTTCATAATCTTCACCTCTCTAAATTATATCATAGGGAGGCAAACATAACAAAACATATATTTGAAACAGGTACCCGCGGCTTTCCTACACAATCTTCAGCGTACAGGGATAGCATGGTGAGTAAATATGGGCCTATTTTGAATTTTGTGCAGATATTGTCAATCATGGAAAGTCGACTATATCGTCGCTCTTCAAAAATAAAATCACGAAGCATCCTGGAAATTAAATATGGGCAATGATAAACCAACAGCATGTACACAAATGCCTTATCTCACTGACTGATCCCCCTGCCATTTGCCTATTATCTACTCCACACCAGGCAACCAGTGCAAAGAGGCCGTCCCTGCAGGGCCCGGTCCCCCCTCCTCGGAAGAAGACCAGCCCCAAACCCGAGCTCACCGAGGAGCTGAAGCAGGAGATCCGGGAGGCGTTTGAGCTCTTCGACACCGACGGCTCCGGACACATCGACGTCAAGGAGCTCAAGGTATCATACAGTTTTGTGCGAGTGTGTAATTGCATGCTATTCATAGGATATCTGATACGTTTGTGTATGTAGGTATATTTTGTTTTGGTTATTGATTTTTATTTGTGTGGTGTTTCTTTTTGGACAGGTCGCCATGAGAGCGCTGGGGTTCGAGCCAAAGAAGGAGGAAATCAAGAAGATGATAAGTGATGTGGATAAAGAAGGCACGGGGAAGATCTCTTTCAGCGACTTCCTCGCTGTCATGACACAGAAAATGGTAGGGGACAATCGTAGGGGCCACTATCCCAAGGCTGACTCTTTGTTTACCAATCAACAACGTAGCAGTCATCACTGTTTCCTGTTGCTGTTATTCAGAATTATTCAGAATATTTTGTTATTTGTCTTTCGTCTTCTCCCAAGGCGGAAAAGGACTCCAAAGAGGAGATTTTGAAAGCGTTCCGGCTGTTCGATGACGACGAGACCGGGAAGATCTCCTTCAGGAATCTCAAGAGAGTGGCAAAGGAGCTGGGGGAGAATCTCACGGATGAAGAGCTCCAGGTGCGCCTCGTTGTTAAGCAACGTTTCAATTTACACTGGCTCCGTCGACGAGACGGTCCCCAGGCCTCTCCGTTTTGTGTGTGTGTCTATTTTTCCTGGCTGCACACATCAACTGATGTGTAATTCCCACCAATACTGATATTAATGTGGATTTCAGAGTTTAATGAACGCTAAAGTCATGAACGACTCCATCCAAAACAAACAGTCTCCAAATGTGTTGGAAATGGTTACTCACGGAGAGTAGAGCAAATCTGTTTTATTGCGGGCAAGTCGGTACTGATCACGGGGGAGCGTATCAAAACATATTCATACGCTCACACACCCATGCTTCAACTGTTCACTGTTCACCCTCTCACCCTCTCACCCGGGTCTTCCTCGTTCTTCCCGTTGTCTTCTCTCCCGCAGGAGATGATCGACGAAGCGGACCGCGACGGAGACGGGGAGGTAAACCAGCAGGAGTTCCTGCGCATCATGAAGAAGACCAGCCTGTACTGAATGAAGTGTATGTCATGTATCACAGACACACAAGACACACACGGGGTTCGCGTTGTGGATAGACACGCCTGAGAGCAGCAGCAGGGGCTTTGTTATTCAATCTGTTCTGTCTCAAATACCCCCCCCCTTCCCCTACATTTCTAACCCTGTCACACCATAGCCTTTTAAGCTACCTTTTTTAAATGTGAATTTAGGTTTAAGAATATATATATATAATTCTTACAGATATAAACATTTTACAGTGGAAGGATGTTTTATTATTTTTAACTACAGTGGAAGTGTGTGGTCTAATGCCAAATAATCGCTAATTCTCTGACAAGACCATTTGCCAAATATTTGTACTCACGGCAATGCAGGATTGGCACCCCTGCCTATACCGTATAATATACTATGCCTTATTATAATATAATAAGGTACAGTATATATATAGATATATATATATATCATTTTATATGTCACAGTGGATGCTCACAGTGCCTGATATCGGTAGCCTAACACAATACATTCCAATCTCACACCAGGCTTACATTCTTATACCAGTTGCTTGATCTATTTTTTTATTTGTGTTTTTAATAGCTATAATTTAATGTCATATTTAAACCTGCTTTGTGGGAGGTTTTTCCAACGTTTGAGCGTTGCCATGTGAACCTATGCTATGTTACAGTATTGTTTCTACCCACCTCTCGGTTGTGCTTGTAGGATGCGCTGCTTCTAGCCGCTGTGCTAGCTTTTTGTAATTGTGCCTGAGCCTCTTCTGGGGTCTCCTCATCACAAAGTCAGGGAAGTTACCCGAGTCTCTCTCTCTCTGAACCACGGTATCTCTCTTCCCAAAACTCTTCTATTCACTGAATTGAGGATGCTCTTCTTGCTTTCATTAGATATTTGCCATTCCTTCCTTTTGTGTATCGTTTCTCTTTGTATCTTTGATTTGTTTTGTAAAATGTATTGCAACTGCATGGGCAGACATACAAATATATATGTATAAACGTATGTATAAATAAATCTCTCTAAGCAGGTTTCCATGCCTGTTTGTTTATTAATGCCCACATCCTACAAATCTTGCTTAATTTAGCCCATGTTTCATTCTTGTATCCCCACTGTGAATTTGCTTGTGAATTGTTAATCACTGTATGTTGGCCTACTCTATCGTATTAGCTTAGCGAAGCAAAACGTTACACATAACATTCAGTTAACTTAAAAGGGGATATGCCTTTTTTTAGGACAATAAATAGATCATGTTTTTGTATATTTGTCATAGATTAATATTGTTGATCAGACATCCTACCCTGGAGAAACGGATTCCACTCACCCTGCTGGAGTTCGGCACAGCAGAGTAGGTGTGTCTCAGCGTGATGGAGTGGCCTATGGTAAGCCTTAAAGGAAGAAATGACAACTCACACACAAGCTGAATGGTACAGGCTCGAGTCCATTTGAATGTGACCCACCAGGGTTGACACTTTACAGGCTGTCGCTATGCTGAAATTATGTCAATTTAACATCCATTGGGGTTTCCGGAGCCCACAAGAAAGTAAACAAGACACAAAACCAGTAAGAATGTGTTTTGACAGGTACATTCTGCTGAAGCCGATTCCAGAGCAGCCTTATATACGTAGTTCATAATAGTCAGCTCACATCAGCCAGAGCTCATCTTGGTGCTCAGTGTTTGTTACCAATAACTGCTGTGATTTTATTTGCACAAGACAAACATAACACAACAACATATAAACAAATCATCTTTATTAAAAAAACATGAATACTTACATCAACCCATACAAACAAAAAAACACTACAGGGAATGCAGAATTTTTTTGCAGAACATTTTCCTGGCTCGCTTTTGAGGTCAGAGTGTTTCAAGCAATGGTCATTGAAATCCAACATACAAGAAATTAAAATGAAGAAATGCTCCACTGTAGGACAAGTTACACAATCACAGCACACAACTCATTGATCAAGATAAGTGAGGTAATTCAGTTTCAAGAATGGCTGCCAGCGGTTTCAAACCAAGGATTTTCAGGCATACAACCAGGCCTCAACGTGTAGTAAGCCAATCAGAGCAACTAAACCAGTTCAACCGTTGTTCATCAGCTTTGACTGAGTTTAGTTTTAGAGGCAAAGTCTGCACTGAGCTTTCTCATCACATCTGCATGGCTTTTCCCCACCAGCTCCTGCCGTACATTTCCGTAGTTCTCCTTGACAAAGTTGGCAAACGGAGTCGGAGCGCGTGTGTTGGGTGGAGTGAGCAGGACCAAGGGTCCGGTGCAGAGGGCACAAGCGAACCTCTGAGTATCAAGAGACTTGGAGTGACGACCAATTCTGTGGAAGACGGGCAAACAGCAAAGATTAGAAACAAAGTTATACAACAATTATGCATGGATTGTGTGCGTACATATATGTACATATGCACTGTTGTGACATACGTGTTCTTGCAGCGAGTGCACTGGTACTGGAATTTGTACTTTATGTCGTAGCTGTGGCACCGCGTGACCATCGGTAACTCGGGGTGAGCCAGCGTGGCCTTGCGGGCGTAAAGCTTCCAGAAGCTTCCATGCCCGTCCCTCACCCCGTTAATCAACCACGTGGCCGCGTGACACATCTCGTGGACCAGCGTGTCCCTCAGACGATCTGGGAGGGAGAAGAAGAGGTTGAATTCCAGAAGATCAGAATACAGTGAAACTCGCAGGAATAGCATTTGCAATAGCCAACACAAGGCGAGAAGATGCCCAGGATTTAACACTTCTTGCAGCTAATTTCGCTATAACCAGCAGGTTCATGTCGTTACCTGCAGAGTCGCAGACTTTCTCTGAGAGCTCGATGCGGGCGTAGCGATTCCCTCCGCCTCTCTCCTGACCAGAGATACAGTATCCAGCAGTCTTCCTCATCTTTTTATTCCAGGTCACAGACATATCTGTGGGGAGCTGCAAGGAAAATGTTCATGACGCATTGCCGATTCTGCTTTAGAAAACTAACAAAACAACATGCTCAAAGCCAAACGTTGACAAGTCTCTCTCAGACACATTGTGTTCACCTTGCCGTCAAACACACTGGTGTTGTACAGCTGGTAGAGCTTGCTGGTGAGGCTTTCCTTGGTGTGTTTGAAGTTGCGTGTGTAGCTGGAGTTGGGGATTGAGAGGGACTGCAAGAAGCAGCCTGGGGTTTTACATGCTGTTACTCTAGGGAGTCAGAACAAAGACGTCATGTAGTATAAATCACAATAGTCAGAGACATTTCAACCGGGTTATCAAGCATCGTATTGTGTATTCTAATATGCGTTGATTATAAAAGATTAAGGGTTATGAAGATTAACATTTTTCATAAGACAATGTACCTGCTTTGTGGGCCGTGTCTGGGCTCCGTCTGGCTGACGGTGGGTTTGGGTATGGTAGACTTTCCAGGCGTCCTCAAATCAACAGGTGTATGCTCTACTGACTTAGACACTGGTGCTTTGAGACCCTTCCCCGCAGATATTGACACATGAGACTTCAACCGGTTTTCTAAATTAAAGAAAGGACAGAGTAATAAGAAACAAATAACAAATGACAACAACTCAATTCAGGCTGACTGAGCATTCAGAAGGGGGTTACATGTTACCCGTGTTGTGGATTGTTGCGGGTGAATTGCCGATAGCTGCGTTCTTCCTTTTCAGCCTCTCCAGTAGTGAGGCAAACTCTTCTTCGGAGCTGCTCGAGTCATCAAACTTGGCAGGGGCCGAGTGGATTCTGGGAGCGGCAGGGGGTACAGCGAGCTGCGTGGCGGGCCGATGCGGGGGCACTTGTGGCACAGGGAGGCGAGGAGGAGGCGTAGGAAGGGGAAACTGAAACGCCAGGGGAGAACCTTCGTCCTCATCACTGGTCGGCACGTCGGAGGGCTTGTGAGTCTTTGTGGGCACCTGCGGCTTCTTGTGACGTGTCCTCCAGGTGCTTTTAACCACGACACCGTTGTCATCGTCGCTGTCACTGAGGAAGACTGGAGAATCACACTGCGCCAGCGGTGTTCTTACAGAAGCCAGGGAGACTGGAGTCCTACTGCTTTTTGGCACTGAAATAACACCAAGAAAATATGGAGATGGTGACGGGCTTAGATTAATGTGCGCCACTGCTTCAAGTTCAGCGATGGTTACCTCTTAACGGTTTCTTCTGGGTAAAGTCATCGTCAGATGAGAAGTCATCCACAATGAAGTGTTTTAGGCTAAATGAAGAAAACATATGTGATTATAAGAGAACAGCACATCAACTGCTTGGGAAACACTATCCAGTTAAATACTCACCTGTCCTCGCTGTCAACTGCTGATGTCTTCTTAGGCTTGGCCTTGGGTGTTTTCATACGGTCCAGAACTTTGGAAGGCAATAACAGAACATTGAATTCAGGACTTCCCACCACAATAACAATTAATTAAACAAAACCCAGCACTCTCTACTCACAGTTCTCAAAGCAGCCATCGCTGTCTGAGCTGACCACCACCACATGTGAACTGAAAAAACACATACACCAATTCATCAATCCTCATGCATTAGGGAATATGAATAACATTCTGGAACTTAGAATCGATGCATGTGCACACCTATTTTTCTTTGCTGTGCATTGTTTCTGCAATATGGCTTTGCCTTTGGGTGTAGCCCTCTCCACAAGATCTGAAGATAGAAATAGAAGAACAATAGGCATAGCGTGTTACGTACATCTAGGAGAGCTCTCTTCTTAGCAATAACGAGTAGTCTACCTTCACTTACACTGGTCGAAGTCATCATCACTGGACTCAGACGGAACGGTACGTCTGTAGCCATTGAACATGGGGTTGCAGTTCTCCTTCTGCTGGTCAGCATCAGACTCTGAATAGTGACTCCGGTTGCAGTCAACTGTTCTAAACAAGTTGTGTGTCTTGGAAGTCATGGTCGCAACACTGTGTAGAGAGAATACGCCTGCTGTTATTCGTGACCAGGGTTATTTACACCACATGTTCAATATTCACTTATATCTGTGTGAAGCACTTCTATAACCTGTGAATACATGGCGACGTAAAGCCGATGTTCGCATATAGCTGACTTAAAATGTAGCGATCTAGCTTAAGTGTTAGCGAGAGTTACCTCGAGAGCTGTGTTCGTGACCAGGCTAACGCAGGGGTTATTTTAGAAATAAATGATTCAGAAACGAATCACTTATCAATTAAATGTACTGATCAACGAATGGACTCGAATAATGCAGATTCAAAACTTGTTTTCAATTCAAACGGAAGCTGTCATCGCGGTCATTTGGCCAATCCCAGAGCATTTAAACCGGACGTTGATATTTTCAAGCAGCGCCTATCGTCTATGCTATCGTCGGTGTGCTGCTGCAGTCTGTTCATTTGCTAGGCATTAATTTCGCAATTTTTTATATTTTTTTCCATTAGTCACCTTTGTACTGAATGTTTTGAAACGCGATAAAAATTGCCAATGCCACTCCCCTTAACTGTATTGGAAAAAATGCAATAATACACATGGTTCCTTATCGCACACCATGATCACAGACCCAATGTACAATGTACTGTTATTAAAGGGGTCATACTATCCTCTTTTTCTGGTCAATTACTCATTCGGGGGTTCAACTACAAAAGGGTTATAATATACACTAAACTAAAAAACTACTGTGTACTAAATCATTTAGTACACATGGAAGCCCCTAAAACCACTAGTATGTTAATTGCGTAACAAGTGTAATATGACAATAAACAATTACTCTGGTTTGACATTTTAATTAATTTTTTTTTTTTTTTAAATCAGAGCGTAGTCGTATCATCGAGAGCATACTATAACAGACCATACAAAAACAAAACTTGAAAATACTTACCGAGGTTGTTCCCGTTTGAATAAAAGAAAAACCAGGTGAAAACAGGCCCTTTCCAATGAACACCGACAATAAACTCCTTTATCCAGCTTAGTCCAACTCTCTTTGCAAGCATAGTGTGACATCAATGCGTACAACTGATACAAGAGTACAGACACAAAAAATAAAATCTTAAATTGGCATTTGTTGAAGGGGAAGACCCTTTCTGAAAACTTGCACATCAACTTTGCATTTAAAGTTGCCTTAAAACAATTAAAAAGCAGTTGCAAACCATGTACATTTTAGGGATTCCCGGTAAAGCTGATTCAACTTTAGTCAAGGGTTACAACTTTTATTGTGAAACATTGTCCCATCAACCACCAAAACAATTAAAAGTAGGTCAACATCACAATGTCAGGGCAGGTCGTCCACCCCCACAGGCCAGCAGTTAAGTCCACTGACACATAGGATAAGGGAAAATCCACCAATTGATTCCAAGCTCTGGGATGGGTTGGGGTGGGTAGTGCCGGCATTCCATTGTAACACACACACCAAGGACGATTCTGATTATATTTTAAGATAAGAGTCTCAGACGAGTTGACAGGCTCAGGGTCTCAATCTGGCTCCGGAAACTGATGTGTGAGGCAATGAGACATGTAGAGGGTTAAGAGGACACACCCACAGGTTCCTCAACAAGTCATCTTAACAGGTGTCGGTGGTGGGGGCAATCACAAACATTCAGGGGGTAGGTAACGGAGTGAAACCCTGTTTGGTAGGAGATGAGGTGGGGTAATAATGTGTGTGTGTGTGTGTGTGGGGGGGGGAGGTATGGGGTTTAAGTTCAAGCACTCTCGCTGCTCTCTATTTGGGCGACGTTGATGAGGTGATCTGGCTTTTTCCCACACGAATGGTGCTCCCACATCTGCAGGTAGAGCTTCTCAAGGTCTGTGGTGTACTGCTTGGTGTTGAACAGGGGGCTGCAGATTCGCTGCTTCCACACACGCGCTCTGATCATCTTCAGGCTGCAGAGAACACACGGCACAAGGGCACAATTCAGCTGAATGCAAATGCTTGCTATGTCCAATGCCAATGATTTTCCCTCATTATCTTTGCATAGTTTTTCAACTGCTAGTTGGCAGCCATAAGTAAATAAAATAAAAAGCATACAAATAGGCAATCGTTAATCAACACCCTTCTTAGTAATTATTTAAGCAGAAATTGAATTTGAACAAGTTAATCTCTTACTATTCCATGTCTGATCCAAGTTTCACTGCAACATCCTCATACTCCTGGCGACTGGGAGCGATCAGCTCGGGACAGCCAAGACAGGTGAGCTGGGAGGCAGCTACACGGGACGCCAGTGTCTCTCCTAAACAAAGAAAATGGAAAATTGCCATTAGCTCTCAACACAGTTCCTTGGGTAGCCAATGTCCATAAAACGGTGCTGTAAGATTTAAGCGCCATTATTGGAGAGTAATCTGTTCAAAATGGCATCCATCAGCTATTAGTGAGTGGAATACACAGAATACACAGTTGCGGGTCGACCGCCTGACTTTGTACTCCACAGCTCATTACAGACACGGGAATGTGATGCACTGATTGGTTTGGGGAATCCATCTTGCCCGTCAATCACAAGTGCATGAACGCAACACTTCTCAATGGCGGAGAAACGTAGGGAGGGGATACATTTTTTTGTTTGTTTACTTACAAAACCATGCTCTCTTTATAACATGACCAAATATCTCTCCAACATTTGAAATATGATGCCGCGTCAATTCTCTTCATGCTTTTAATTGACATCCATTTGTTCCAAAGCTTATCTAATGAACAACCCAGTGCTCTTACCCGGCATGGTAACCATGGGGGTCCCAGCCCACAGGACGTCCATGCCCGTCGTGTGACCGTTGCAAAGAGGGGTGTCCAGGCACACGTCAGCCAGCTGACCCCTTCTGACGTGTTCCTCCTTGGGGGCCACCGGGGAGAAGATGATGCGGGAGGCGGGAAGGCCCATGTTCTGGGCATACTGCTGGATGTTTGGTTCACCCACCGCAGGGAAACGGAGCAGCCACAGCACACTGTTCGGCACGCGCTTCAAGATCTATAAATAAAACCAAAAAATAGCTTTGAAGGAATGATTTATGGCAACAATATGCAGTATGATATGAAACAAGGGTCCATATCCTATTAGGAGTTAGAAAACACATCATAGTCCTACTTACATTGGCCCACATCTGCAGGGTAGGTGGGTCGATTTTGTAGAGCTGGTTGAAGTTGCAGTAGACGATGGAGTCCTCTGGGAGGCCGTACTGGGAGCGGGTGGTCACCACGATGGTACGTGGCACCTCTTCTCCAGTGGCTGCTTTGTTGTTGATCTAAACATGACAGATCACATGGTACTTTAGAAACAATCCCATTTGTCAGCCACTGATTGCGGATAACCGGTATTTTCCAGGGGCGTAGCGGTTCAGAAAAGGTTCGGTTCACGGTTTTTGGACCAGAACCGTTACACCCCAAGTATGTTTAGGGACAGTTGCATTGTGAGCACCATCCTACTTTGACCAGGAAAGGATCAGTCTAGTAACCATGTAAAGATGAACCCACCAAACCACACCACCAATTAAGACATAAGGTAATTTCTGATCAACACCCTATACCTGATTGGCCAAAGTTCCAGACCTTACAAGGCGGTCAGCTGAAAATATCTGGAAAAGCAGCATAGTACATTAAAGTGCTGCTCTTGGCCGTGTCTATGGATTGGCTGTTGTAGAGCCATCTCGTAATGAATCTTGGTAAAGTCAAATGGGGTAAAAAGGCAACATTTTGTCAACCCTACACAGAATGCCAATGCATTGGCCATTTCTCTGCATGTTCTGCTTACCTGCGTGGTGGCCAGGCCATTGCTGATCGTATAGCCGTTGATGGTGACCTGGATCTGGCCTTGGTTGATCATGTTGATGACTGCCTCAGCTGCTGTGTTCATGGGGATAACTGGCATGGACAGAGCTCCGTTGGAGTCAGCCACAGCCTCCTGGTTGATATCACACTTCATCTGGCAAAAGCAAATTGGGTAGAAAACGAATAAGAATAATAATAGCAGTTACAAGAATTACAAGAACGTTGTGTACTCCTACGGTTAAGTGGTATAGTTAAGTATTTGGCTCATTGACCCGCACTCACCTTCACTACCTTAACATCTGGCAGACTGTCCAAGAAGGCCTTCAGATCGATACCGTTGAGCACAATGCGATTGTCAAAGATGTGTCCATTAGACTTGAAGTCAATCACTGCCTTTTTCTGTTGGACCAAAAAATAAAGGTTAGCGTTGAAACATGTAAAAAAATGTTATATATATATATATATATATATATATATAGCAAATAAATAAAGTAAATGATTATGGCATTGAACCTTAAGGTGAGGGAACATGTTGGCATGGTCTCCAATGAAGAAAGTGTGGGGCATGTAGGCGAGCTTCTCAGAATACTGCTCGGCTACTTCCACGGGTGAGGTCTCCTTGTCAGTGATGATGTAGTCCATGAAGGGAGCCCCACTGGTGCCTGGGTAACCCAGCCACATGGTCTGATGGAGGACAAGGGAAGGATTTTAAATGACAAACATCCACATTCACGTTCACTGGTGTAGCGTGACACTACACCCGCAGTGGGTTCAATGTAGGTTCCCCACACCTTCTTAAATATCAAATTCAAGGACTTTAAGAACTTTCCAGGCGCAATGCCTGGAAAGTTCAAATTCAAGGACACAACACCGCACTGTTTGAGACACGAATTATGGTTACTGTTGCAACACTTTTATAATGATAACTAGCAGGTTTCACAGAAGCTCAGAAACAAAAAGAGAGGCTTGAATGTGTGAACACTTCTCAATTGTACTGTGTTATAGTGATGTGGTCTCTTGCCTCTAGCACAGCAAAATAATATAACGTGAAAATATATAAAAAAGAAATTCAAATGTTCTAATTCTATTCCTGCACAAAATCCAAAATCCATGAATTCAAACACTTTCGATGTTGTGCGGCAGTAGCTCAGGAGGTAGAGCGTATGTCTGGCAACCGGCTCCCCCTAGCTAAGTGTCGAGGTGTCCCAGAGCAAGACACCTACCCTAGCTGGCTGTTGCCTTGCATGGTTGACACCGCCGTCTGTGTACGAATGGGTGAATGCGAGGCAATATTGTAAAGCGCTATATAAATGCAACTCATTTACCATGTCTATTTTCAAAAAACCTTCAGGGCCTTGATTTTATGCTCTCACAAATTTTACATCATTCAAGGACTTCAAGGACTCGTGGGAACTCTGCATCACAATACACAAGGCTCAACGTGTTATGAAACAACAGTAGTACAGACAGGCAGAAAGGCGAGGGCCCCCCAGCTGACCTGGATGGGAGCTGGACGCAGGGCGAACAGCTCGTTGCGCGCTCCCTTCGTGTATCCGTTCATGTTGACCAGGATGTGGATGCCGTCTTGGTGGATGCGGTCCGCTGCCTTTCCGTTGCAAGGGATCTGGTTGAGGGGAAATCCAATGAGCGTGAGACGGCTAGACAAAAAGTCTGCAACAAGACGAGGAGAATCGCGGCGGGGGGGGGGGGGGTTTAAAA
>OMKP01022597.1:0-14789 GCA_900302375.1 Bathygadus melanobranchus
GGGAGAGCACTGAGGAGGTGACCCCGGCGCCTGCCTCCACTCCGGCGCCCGCCCCGCCCAAGGAGTAACACGCGGCCTCCTTACTCCACATCCTCCTTCCTCCTCCTCTGCTGTGCCTCGAGCCTCCGTCACCCTGCTCTCCCTTTTCTCCTCCACAGATCGACGGAGCTTCTTATCAGAACGTGCTCTCTCTCTCCCTCCCTCTCCCTCCCTCTCCCCCTCTCTGGTCCCCAGGGCAGGGCAGAGCATGGCCCACTGGCCCCTCTCCAGGCCAACTCACGAGAGTCTCTCCCCCACCATCCTGCTAGTGTGCGGTGGGCCTGGGGGAGGTGCTCTTCCCTGGCCTGGAGATGCCTGCCGGCGGCTGCGGAGGCGAGCGAGCAGAAAGTTGTAATTACAAAAAAAAAATTGAAACAAAAAAGGAAAATGTACCCAGACCTGACAATGCTGATGCGCTGTCTACACGACAAAAAGGTGTACATAGTATGTTAATGTTTTGACTGTTCAAATCCCCTGGTAGCATAACTGCCTGGTTTGCTGTTGGGAGATGTTGCAGATCTGATGAAAAACAAAATGGATACTATAAATAAACAACAAAAAAATACACAAAAAAAAAATAAACTCTGTAAGAAGACAAACTCCTCTTTGTTTTATCGCCGATGCTCAGCAGTGAGGTTTGGTCTGCCTTCAGACAGTTACTGGTCATTCAACTGTAGGAGGACGCATTGTTATCATAAATGTATTATTAAGATCCTTGGCAACCTTATGACCCATGCCAAATCAACACACACACACACACACACGGTGTGGTTGGTTTTAAGAGTGAGACGTGGAATGGTTTGGGTGACGTTTTCCGGTGTTTTGGTTGATGTGAAAAAGCGGTGATGCAACATTGTTCTGAAACTCATTGCCTTTCTTCTGTTGGTTTTTTTTTCTTTCTTTTTTTTTTCTCTTCGTTCTGGTAATTAATTCAATCCTTTCTCGAAGCTCTAGTTAATATGCTGTAACATTTAGCATGGCTTCTCACCAGAATAGTGTAGCCCAAGGGAAGACTTGTGACCATAACGACAACAAGAAGCTGTTGCTCTTAATCCACGGCTCCAGAGAGGACTTGCCCTCTGGGATTACTTTCTTTTTTTACTCATCTACCCCTTGTACATTGAGGGCGCTATTTTGAACCAATGTATGAATAAGTGGCTTTTTCAATTGCACATTATTATAAACCTCCAACTTCACATTCGGCAGTCAGTTTTTTGGTGGGATAGACTAACAATTCTGAGGAAAAAAAATAACCTGCAACATTAATGCCACTGGGCTACCTGGTGTACCATAGACTGTGGTTTGCTTCTGTCTCTCTTCCGTAGAGCCTATTTCCTAGACTTATTTGCCCATTAACTTCCATTCTCGTGGAGCTGGCCAGACCAGGTGCCTTTGACTGCTGTCCGGGAGAGGCAACTGATCCTGAGCAGCGGTTCCTAGACATCTCTGCCTCCCATCTCCAAGGGGAATAGGTTCCACAGCAGGGTTGTACTGTAATAGCAGCTGGTTAGTCATGTTGCAACTTGAGCTAAAGTGTAATTCTGTAGGAGTAAAAAGCTAACCATCAGTAAATACTGTATTTAATTGGTAACTTGAATGCGTGTATTTCTGGGATTTCTTGTCTAAAACATACCAAATACTCCTGCAAATGAAAATATTCTGCCCACCGTATTATATTTAAATATTTTGCTCTTATTTTATAGAATTTATTTTGTTGTATTTCACAAAAAATAGATTTGATTTAAGAGGAACATTTTTGTCCTTGTGTTATTTTTAAAGAGGATATTGACTGTACAGAGTTCTGCGCCCTGTTTTTTGCCGACTTTTGTTTTGGCCATGGTGTGACGTTGAATTCTGGAGCTACAGTCGCGATGTGAACTTTCACTTTGAGGTTTTTTGTGCACAGAAATATAACAGAAGCATTGCGCCCTTAGCAAATAAAGAACATGGAATCTTGTTTGTGTCTTTTGTACTACTCCAGTGTCAATGTTTCTTAGGGTTTCCAGAGGTACAAGTCACATTACCCGTCCTTAATCAGACAGGCGTAATGTACACTACACAGCGTTAAATACTTGCTTCTACCACCCTATCAAGATTTATTCCTAACCCTCCATACACCTTTCAATTCCAAAGATTTTACTTGTCACTTTGGGTACAGCCATCCTTACATCTTTGCACTAAACAGTCACAATAAAAGACAAACAGGTCGTTTTGGAACAACTTTTTTTTATTATCAAGAAATGCAGAATTAGTTCTCCTTCTCCTGGACAGTCTTTGTTCCGCGCAGTCTGCCGGTACGGCGGGCAGCAATGAGACCAACCTTGCGACCAGCAGGTGCGTCCCTCCTGATGGTTGAGGGCTTACCAATATGCTGATGGTTACCACCACCGAAGGGATGCTCGACAGGCTGCAGGGGAGAGGGGAAAAAGGCTGTCACATTTCAAAAGGAACTAGTTTTTGCTACAATGTTAATGTATGGATTGCATTTTTAGTACATAGCATGTATTCACACAAGTTGTTTTATATTAAATATAGAATACATACGTTCATAGCCACACCACGGACACGTGGCCAGCAATTCCTCTTGGCCTTGTACTTGTGGTAAGCGCGGCCAGCCTTCAAGATGGGCTTGTCAATACGTCCACCACCAGCAACCACACCTGTTTAGGAGCTCAATAGTTAGATACAGAGGGACTTTGATGCTTCAAATTGTATGCGGTGCTGTCAACACAATTATGTTCATATTAGCAAGTGATGTATCGTTATTTGAACTATAATAGCAGCTAAGGTTGAAATGCCAACATGTCATAATTGGGTCACAGCAAGTCCTCATTAGGAAACTGTCTTACCGACGACAGCTCTGTTGGCAGACGCAATGACCTTCTTCGAGCCAGAAGGAAGCTTTACTCTGGACTTCTTGGTCTCTGGGTTGTGAGAGATGACTGTGGCATAGTTTCCAGAAGCACGGGCCAGCTTGCCCCGGTCTCCGGGCTTCTCCTCTACACAGCAGATGATGGTACCCTCAGGCATCGTGCCGACAGGCAGGACATTGCCGATGTTCAGCTGAGCTGTGGGACAGAAGGAAGACAAACTTTAACTGCTGGTGGTGGTAGAAAAGTAACCTTCACATAATGAGAACCTTAATGCCAACCTGAACACGTTTAAAGTGAGAAAAAGCTCCTAAAACTAGCTCAAGTCACGTTATCTAATTGAAATTCAATGTCAACTGATGTTCAAAGATTTATCAACAATGAATTAATCCTGACAAAAGGCACTGGCAGTCATAATGGTCATTTAACTGATAAGCTGAGATAGTGCTCCAAAGGCCCTCAATATATTCCCTTATTTTTATATCAGATAATTTGGTTCATCAGAGCTGCATGGGTAGGAACAACACTCAAAACTACGCCAGAGAAACTCAACACTACAGGACATACGTCACTGTACACTGCCATCTCTATCAGAGCACCAGCAGATGCAGAAGGACGCGATCACCATCTACTAGTCATGTGCCTGTTCGAAACAGACTGATTGCATGGCCTCCAGTATTGCTGCTTGCTGCTCACTTGAGAAACGCCCCCCAAACAACACTTGACACTGCACTTCCTTGGGTCCTCAGCAATACACCAGTCAAGTGTAAAATCTTGGGCGACAGTAGCTCAGGGGGTAGAGCGGTTGTCTGGCAACCGGAAGGTCGCTGTTTCGATCACCGGCTCCGCCTAGCTAATTGTCGAGGTGTCCCTGAGCGAGACACCTAACCCTAACTGCTCCCGACGAGCTGGTTGTTACCTTGCATGGTTGACACCGCCGTCAGGGTATGAATGGGTGAATGTGAGGCAAATGTAAAGCGCTTTGGATAAATGCGCTATATAAATTACCATTACTATTTAAAGTCGATCGGCTGTACGGTTGTCGGGAAAATCGAATTAGACAGATTCCTCTAAATATAGTTACAATTAACTTAACATTTCCCTTAATGCTATCGCAACTCTTACCCTTCTTGCCGCAGTAGATGAACTGTCCAGTGTGAATGCCCTCAGCAGCAATGAAGAGCTCAGTCCTCTTCTTGAAGCGGTATGGGTCACGGAAAGCCACCTTAGCAAGGGGTGCACCACGGCCAGGGTCGTGGATGATATCCTGTGATGTAAAGTTTGTTCAGGTGTTAACAGTGCATTCAATGGTCCTCAACCATTCATATAGATGCGCTAGGCCACAGGATAAAGGACAGGACCACTTTGGTTACCTTCACGATTCCCTTGATGTAACCATGACGTTCAGCGAAGTCGATGTGACGGAGTTTAGCAGCCCCTTTTCTGTGATGGACATGGGCTTTGAACACAGAGCCCGCACCTTTTCTCTGTCCCCTGATTACACGTCCCATCGTGTACTGAAATCAAAAATATCATGTTAGTACAAACTCCCGCCATTGTGTATATATATCCACTTCTCCACAATCCAAGTTGAAGATATTAAGGCCCCACAAAAAAATCAAGGGTAAGTTGGCTAACGGGCATGTAGCCGGCTAACGTAAATTACCCGGATATACAACGGTCTAGTTACAACGTACACATCGCAATTGCAAGTTAATTTACTTGGTAAAGCAATACAATACATAGACTACAGATACGTGGCACTCCCGTTTTAAATTGCCTCTACGACCGGCCTTTTAACGAACAGTGCAACCAGGCCATGTCACCAACGTAGACAGTACTCAAAGTCTAGTTTTACGCATTAAGTCAAACGTGTTCGTTGAAATATTCAATACATGTCTTTCTTTGGCCTTTATTAAACATATTCTATGGCTCTTTGCACTTCGATGAATTAAGCACGATTGTGATTTAAGCGGATTTGGTGAAGAGGAAAAACATAAACGACCCATACCTAAACCCCGATGACGGAAAGAGGAAGTACAAGGAGAGCGCGGAGCTTTTCTTCCGGGGGAATAAAAGGAGGGCGGACGGGAACCTTTATCTCAATTGTTTTTATAAGTTCGACATCTAACTATCAAAAAGCAGAAACATGGGCATAGGTAATTTATTGTATTCCTTAGAAAAAATAAAATGAATTAATACGGTGTATTAGAAGTTAAATATTCGTTCCGAATGTTCTATTATTGTGCGTGTTTTCCTAAATTATTTGAATAACGATGATACAACAATATAGTTTTTATGATTTGTTTATATCGTGGAAAAATGTGGATAACTTTCTATCTGGCAACATCGTCAGTACAACTTGCATAGTAAGAATAATCATATTACAATATTGTTCTGTTACTGTTCTGTTATTTTCCAGCAGGTGGAGCAACTATGACAACTAGAAAAGTATCGGTGAACTATAATGAGCCCACCTCATGTTTAACAAATAATAAATCAAATAGAATTATCCTTGAATTAATAACTATTCTTGGGATAATTGAATATATGATGGACACTATTGCATGTGGGATTAAATAGGCTGCTCCCATACAAAAAATAGATACAATTCTGTAGCATAGGTCTGTAATGGTAAATACTGACATAGACCTGGTTGACGGTTGTAAAATCATCATTAATATGCCATTTTAGGGGATCAATAATCTATCTATTTATCCATCTTATTGAAAAAGAAAAAAAACGTTTTCCGAACAGCACTACGACAAGCACATGCAAATTTTGTTTGGACTCTCAGCAAATCAGAAGGACAAGGAGGCATCGCGATGTTTGCCGAGTCGCCGGCTGCTCTCTGCTCCTAGTGTGACGATATCTCGCGGTACTACGCGACAGCTCGCTCTCTCATTCCACCACGGTCAAGCTCGCCTGAGGAAGGATTCTGGTGAACAGCTCGGAAGAAACTCTCTCATTTTGGAAACACCATAATTTATTTTCATTAATTTAATTTAAACAGTCAACCTATTAGAAATACATCGCCGTTGATCTCGATAGATTACTCTGCAATCTGCAAGTGTGTTTTCTAAAGGAAAAAAAAAGACTCGCCTGAGCTAAGTGGCGGTGCTAACAAAGAAAAGCCTTTCTCTTGAGAAATAATCCCCCACTATTCTCTTTAGTTATGAGTCATGTGGTCGTCGATAATCAACACGGTCTAGATCAGCAGGTGAGTGTCTTCCTTCGAGTTCACCATTATTCACGAATTGGGATATGTGTGTGTTTTACCCGTGAACGAGTGCCCTGGCACTTGGCAATTCTTTAATTCCTGGCTCTTCTTGCTAGCCGGTTAGCTTGGTTAGGCTAATGCTGGCTGGCAAAATGGTGGCACTTACAACACCGCCACGGCCAAGGGAGTCATGGCGGAGATCGCTCCTGCGTTTCGAAACCAGACTGGTCCGGACCCGTTGTTTCCGACGCAAACGCGATACACATAAAACCCCCCCGTGGTCGTTAACGTAATATAATAAGCACGTTGGAGTGTACGTTGGTTGGGATACTAATCGGTTTAATCAAGGTTAGCTGCCGCTCGGTTACCGGCCGGTGTGCTGTTAGCTTAGCTAGGCCCTCGGAACTTGAAACGTGGCGCAGGAGGAAAAAATAACTTGGGGTTTTTTTTAGAGAGAGGGGGGGGTAATTTTCCCTTTGGTAACCAACTGGTAAACAAACTTCCTTATTTAAACGAAACAAGTCTATAGCACGATTTGGATCTATTTGTTTATGTAAGCGTGTTGTGGCGTTGGTTACAGTGTCAGCACTTGGATCGTGTGTGTCACGAGTCAAATCCGTGTTGAATTCCGTTCAACGTTTTTATTAGGTCGATACTTCAAATACTTCAATTACTACAATTACGACGTCGAACCGAAATGTGAACATTATTTCCGTGTTCGTTTCGTCACTGGCGTTTGGGGTGAGCGGTGCATTGGAGCGGAAATGTGCCGCATTTCAAGCGTGTACGTTTTAAGGCGATACTTGAGTTTCATCTTCACATTGATGAAACTAGTAACACAAGTAACACGTAAAAACGCGTTTTTACGTGTTTTTTGCTTTTTCGGAAAAAAAAAGTGACGTATTTTTTTCCCCTTCCTTTTCTTTCAAGCTTGCTGCCCTAGACTTGAACTCTGTTGACGGACAGGGCGGAGGAACCGGTAGTAAGTATATATTTTCAAAAGTTAACATTTCTCAATTGAAGCAATTGTATTTAATTTGTGGCTGTATTACTGTATTTAACAATTACCCTCCAACTTTCCCAGGACGTTACATTCCACCTCACCTGAGGAACAAAGAGGCTTCCAAAAATGGTGAGTTCATCCTCATCCCATGCAGTCAATGTCTACAGCTAGACTTGGACAGGAACCAATATGTATATAAACACTTCGGTGGTGATTGATTCTTACTGCAGACCAGACCTGGTTGCACTCTTCATCCCAGTCTGAGTACAATTAAAATAGTAGGGCTGTCAATTGATTAAAAAAACGTGTGATTAGATATTTTAATCTGTTTAGAATTAATGGTAAAGGGATATTTTCCACGTTTTAAAAACATGCCTGCTTAATGCAACTATGTTTGTATTATTGTAAGTCCATCCATCCATCCATTATCTCCCGCTATTCCGAGGGGTCGGGTAAGTCAATGAACGCAAAACAAATATTGTCCAGCAACCCTCACCGGTACTGCATTAAAAAATATATATACGCTCAAATCATAACATGGCAACCCGAAGCAGGCTACATTCACATTAGTTTGTGTCCAACCTTTTTTAAGCATTAACATAAACAACAGGCTGAAACAATCCAGGAACCCACACAGGTCAAGCATTTACCAATGCTCAAATCAAAACCAATGCCAACTCAAGCCAAGAAATGATGCATCTCAAGTAACACACTCATTTTACAACAGGTACTTTGATCTGCTACATTTCCCTCACTTAATACAGCACCTAGAAATCTGCGGATTTAAACTTGCCCAAACTTGTTCAAGAACACAATGTCCATCAAATAAGCGGTGTTAAAACAATTTGTGCTACGGCACTGTTAACTCTGACAGCCCTATAAAATAAAAGGAACGACATTTTGGAAAGCCATACCTTTGTTGCGCATTTGAACTGCAGACCAGGAAGAGTCGGTTGGCATTTTTGTGTTTTCTCTTAAAAGCTTAATTTGAGCTGCAGTAAATCACACCAAATTTCTTAATAAAATTATCTGTCTTGACACACTTTAAAAGTGTACTATTTTGCTGTTCTTTTGTTCCACAGCAATGGTTGGAAATGGAAATGGTTATACCACTGGTAGACAGTGCGGTTATTCAGTGGCACCAGTAAACCTCTGTAAGTCCCTTCGGTCTGCTTTCGCTGAGGGCAACCTGCATTCCCAGATGCATGAGATGGCCATTTACACCAGCAAAGCCAATGTGAAGGGGCAGAGGGCTCGTTCATAGCTTCACACATCCCTCTCAAACATGGCGATGGGCTCATTATTTATGGATGTGCTTTTCTCTGCTGAAATGCCTGAAGGAAATTTTATATGAATGTTAGGAGTAACAACAGATTTTTCTACTGATATTTACCTGGCATTAAACCATCAATGCAAAAGGCAATTTATGTGCTGAATAATGCTGTCCCAATTGCTTTTTAACAAGCCAAATATTAAATGCAGCTTGCTTTGGTTGTGTGTATTTAAAGATCCAACCCCGTGGATTATGGCAACTATGTTGCCTATAATATTCCTAGTTTCTCCTAAGCAGTTCACACAAGCATGGCATGCAGAGTGTGACTACTACTGGGATAACTGTAGGTGGTAACTTAAGTGCAAAGTCAATGTTGGAGTTATTGTTTTCTTTTCAGCTTGGACCAATAATGCTGGGTACACCTTTTCATAGCCTGCCTCCATACCTTTCACCCAGGTTACCCAAGACTGGGCGCTCAAGAGCTTGCCTTTTACCATGCCTACAGTGGGGGTTGGCCAAACAGATGTGGTACAAATGGATACATCTGCATGTCATGCCACTGACCCGTCTTTGAGTTGTATTGCTGAACAGCACTCAACACCATGCATCAGCATGCCGGCGTCAAAATGTTCCAAGCATTTTAATGGGCAAAGTAAACAAGGCCTGGGCACCCTTTAACGTTTGTAGTTGCTTGTGATGCATGGTGGTTCGGCTTTGAAGATTCTGCACTGCAGCACCAGTAGTAGGACTGTCTTTACTAATGACCAGGCACAGTGTCTATGGAGTGATCGACTTAGACTGGCTATTCTTTATGCTCTCTGTTAAACAATTACCCTAATATTTGACTAACAACTTAAGATATAGTTGTTTGACAAATATATCCGAAGTGTAAGAGAAACCATTCCTTTATTACAGAAAGTGGAGCATTACCACTTGTCATTAGCAGTTTTCTAATGGCAGACAATAACACTTTGGCCCGCATTAAGTGTTTTTTTTTTATGTCGAAAGTCGGACGAACCTACACTAGTATTTTTGACAGGCAATTCGGATGTAATGGAAAATGGCCAGTCTATTTAATTACTTCAGTAATGCAAGCTTGTAGAATATTGAGTCTTAATTTAGAAAAAAAAATTCTACCAAAGGCCCATCACCATTGCTGATATGTGGATTGCTGAATCAGCTAGTTGACTAGTCGGTGGGTTTTGTGAGGGCTTTGTCAGTGTTAATTGACAGAGCCAGAAGCTGCCAATAAGTGACCGGCTACAGTGTGCATAGCCATGTTTACGCACGGTACAGAATGAGTGTGCCCAATGCCCGTGTCTCAAGCAGCTCAGTGGTGTGGCATTTCTCTTGCATTCTTGCTGTGCTTAATAATGTGAGCACAGCACAACACCCTCTGCGCTTGGTTAACAGTCTGTGGTTCACTGATTTAAGACCATGTGACCCTTTCAACCTAGATCTGAGTGCTCGGAGCTTCCCTTATGCTGCTGCGTTATTGTGTGGCTGCTTGGCAAGCAACATCACATTGGTGAAGCTAACTGTCCATTGTCGCCCCCACCACCACCAGCCTCTTCCCCAGCTTGCACTGATAACAGTGTGGCCACAGACTGGAATGATGACACAGCCAGTGTGCAGAGCTGGGCAGATCGCTGTAAATGTCCCCCTGAGGCAGGATATGGCTCCTTTGGGACACACTCCATGTTCAGAGCCCATGAGACTCTCATGGGCTCATTGATACATGGCATCAGTGGGTTGAAAAATGTTTAATCTTCACACTGAACGTTCTTATAAAATCCAATACACCTTATGTGATGGGGGAGGAGGAAGTAACGTGAAATGATACAGGTTACACTGGGGTCTACATGCATCAGTTCCGTTGCTGGATTTTAACTGAGCCCTTCATAGGTGGACATAGTGATAGCTATTCTGGACTTGAGGTTAAGGATCAAGGTTTGTTAGTCTTTTCAGTTACCATCGCTAGACCCACTCAAATAGTTCCCCACTTAAGATTGTGACGTCTTCTTTATTTGTGTTGATTTACATCCTTGTGTTGCATACAATCACATCAATCAATTGCGTACAGGACAAGACTGAATTACATTAACATACACAGCTCTTTTTACAATAGTGGTCAATGTACTACTTTCCTCATTGCGGCACCTGCCTGTAGAGGTTTTTTTTTTTTTTTAGTGTTTAGGTCTCGTTAGATCTAACATGAAATGCAATTCTCTGTGTGAAGCATTAGTTCTCGTAGTAATGTTCTTTCCCGTTATTATGAAAGTCCTATATGTTAAGCCCCATATATTTTATGCGGTTATTATAATTCACATTGATAAAAAGGCCTGAAATTTGGTGTTTCTGAACAAAAATGTGTTTTTACATGTTTTTACTTCTTGACTCCTTTACTTTCACTTTAAAGGCTGCAGGTCTCGTGTATTTTGGGTTAGGGTTAGCTGCGCTAGCCTACGGGCAACTTTTTAATGGATAAATGTCATTCAGTTTGACAACTCCAGCCCATGCAACTGATAATCAATTGTAGCATGTACTTTTCATTCATTGATTTTACTCATGGACTTTTGCACACATTGAAACAAGTTGGTGAATGTATCATTGGGACGAATAAATTGAGCCAAAATGGCAATTAAAATATTAAACAAATAACCAATTGCTTCACATAGTAGGAACTATGTTGAGATGTAATTACTGTGGCTGCAATCGTTATGGTTATGCCTCGCTCATCTACATTTACATTTAGGGCATTTGGCAGACGCTTTTATCCAAAGCGACTTACAAAAAGTAACATTTGTCGAAAGAAGCCTACTGTTTTTCTTCTCGCTAAAAAAGCCAGGAAAGAGTGAAGCCCAGTTTTCGGAGAGATGCAGGCTGGTTATGGCATCCTATAACAGCTCCACAAAAGGGCTATGTCTATGGCTAAGTGTTGCCTACATTTTTTTATTGAGAATCAGGGCAATTTGAAGAGGATTCATGTTGGTAATGGTTGCAGTGCAAACATTAATTGTCTCAGTGACTGAACATAACGACAGCACGTTCTGTCCACGAGTCATGTGATAGTCTCCTGAAATCAGCAAATTTCAAGTTCCGGCGGCCACGTGTTTGGGGCGTATATTGGCTGATAATGATATGGGTGCATCGCTACTGAAAGACTGAGGCTACATATACTCTTCTACACATACCGTTGTATGTTGTTGCTCACAAGGATTTTCCCTATTTTTTTTTTTTCATGTTTTGTCATGAAGACTCACCCGGATGGGACGGTGGACGTAGCAATGGCTTCGTGAATGGTTACCATGACAACCGTACGAACGGGGGCTTTGGAGGGCGTGGACCCCCTCGCAATGATAGAGGTGGGCGTGGCGCCTACCGTGGTAACGGGGGCGGAGGCTCCTTTACTCAGCCAATACAGAATGCAGGTGGGAATAACCTATCATGCCTAGTACTAAGGCAGAAAAGCTTTTACACCTGACACGGTAGACCACTAACCCCACGCCCTGTGTACGGTTACCACCACTTTGGTGTTTTTATTTTGGGATGGGGTCCTTAGCTACTAGCCAATAGCTAAAAATAGCCTATTAGTTAAGCAAACAACTAGGGCGGCAGGATGAGTTTTGGATGATTGTGGACGAGGACCACAGTGTTGGTAAGAAAGTCAGCAGATTTGAATTGGCACTTCCTTTTGGTTAATGTCTGACTCGTGGCTGTGCTTTAGGCTTCGGTGGTTTCGACAACAAAGATGGAGGCTGGGCAGCGCCTCCCAGGGATGCGGCCTACAACAGCTTTGGCGGTCGCTCCGATCGGGGCAAGTCTGCCTACTTCAACGAGCGTGGATCAGGCTCACGCGGAAGGTAAGAAACCGGTTAGCTTTCTTCTCACAGCGCTTGTGTGTGGTTGGGTCATAAATGCAAGTGATCTCCTGGAGCTAAGCTCATGTGTTGTGTGTTTTAGGTATGAGCGAGGGGGCTTCCACAGTGGAGGAAATAGCCGCTGGGGGGAGGACTCCAGAGAGGAGGAGGACTGGTCCAAACCCACGCCCCCCAACGAGCGCCTGGAACAGTAAGAGCAGTTCTGATGAAGCCCCTGAAACACCCCTCCAGTACTATCCAGTTTTACTTACTTAACACCTTGTTTTGGGTTACAGTGAGCTGTTCTCTGGGGGCAACACTGGGATCAACTTCGAGAAATACGATGACATTCCTGTGGATGCAACCGGAAACAACTGCCCGCCTCATATTGACAGTGTAAGTTGATACTTAATGTGACCTTTGGCCGCCTTTTGAAAGCACACATGACACCTATTTTTCATGTGTCTTAAACTACGTGTTTCTGTCCTGTAGTTCCATGACGTGGACATGGGGGAGATTATTATGGCCAACATTAACCTGAGTCGCTACACCAGACCGACTCCCGTTCAGAAGTACGCCATCCCGATCATCAAGTCCAAGAGGGACCTGATGGCCTGTGCCCAGACTGGTCAGTACTCGTATGCAACATCTTCAACGTCATCCCCAAACGGTGTAAAATGCAGGTCTGAACAACGCGGTGTTGCTCTTTGGCTCCCTGTGCTGTTTTTTAGGCTCTGGAAAGACTGCCGCCTTCCTGCTGCCCGTGCTGAGTCAGATTTACACCGAAGGGCCTGGAGATGCCATGCAGGCTGCCAAGAACAATGGACACGTACGGCCAACTAATTCCTACATTTATGTATAACCATTAGTAACCACCCATGGATCATCCATTCACACTATGCGTGTTATGTTAAAGCATTGCTCTCGTTCTGCAGGAGAATGGAAAATACAGCCGTCGCAAGCAGTACCCCCTCTCCCTTGTCCTGGCTCCCACCAGAGAGCTGGCCTTGCAGATCTACGATGAGGCCCGCAAGGTGAGTCGGCATGCAGCGGATTGCTATTCATTTACATTTAGGGCATTTGGCAGACGCATTTATCCAAAGCGACTTACAAAAAGTAACATTTGTCGAAAGAGGGAGACAACAATATATACTGATAGATATAGCTGATGGTACTGTACAGTTAGAACAGAACAAGTTACAAGCATTCCTGGTTGCCAGGTCAATAGAACAAGTTACAAGCTTACAATTGCTAGGCTGACTCCTTACTGTCCAACAGCAGGTAGCCAGGATAAGTTGCTACGCAAGCAAGCTATTCAACCAGTGGCACCCAAATATTTGACAAGGATATCGGATGTCTTCATCTAAAACTCTTCTCTTTCGCTCTCTCCCCCTTCCAAAGGTTGCCTATCGTTCCCGCGTGCGTCCCTGTGTGGTCTACGGAGGAGCCGATATCGGCCAGCAAATCAGAGAGCTGGAGAGAGGCTGCCACCTTCTGGTGGCCACACCAGGACGTCTGGTAGACATGATGGAGAGGGGCAAGATTGGCCTGGATTTCTGCAAGTGAGTACACGCTTGAGGCACACACGGTCGAGGCACGACAGCCCAAAACATTCAGAGCCCTTTTGGTGCTCAGACCCATGACCACTGTGTTGTTCTGCAGCTACCTGGTGCTGGATGAGGCTGACCGCATGTTGGACATGGGTTTTGAGCCCCAGATCAGACGCATTGTGGAGCAGGACACGATGCCCCCCAAAGGCAGTCGCCAGACGATGATGTTCAGTGCCACCTTTCCCAAGGAAATCCAGGTATGTATGGAGGGCTGCGCACACAAGCTGTTTTGTGTTCAAACCGGCTGTTCTGAGTCCTGTACAAGCATAACCTTATGTCCTTTGTTGTTCTCCCTAGATCCTTGCCCGTGACTTCTTGGAGGACTACATTTTCCTAGCCGTGGGGCGTGTCGGCTCAACATCCGAGAACATCACCCAGAAAGTTGTCTGGGTGGAGGAGAGTGATAAGAGGTCCTTCCTCCTTGATCTCCTCAACGCAACAGGTATGGAAAACATTGTCCTAACGATGGACACATCTGGCTCGACCATCTCCTTTGTCTATCCCCTCGTCAACTAATACTGACCCATCCCCATTACTTGTAATTGTGTTTTGTTAAACCAACTGCTTTTAATTAGGCCAGGGAAAAGATCTCAACCTTTGAGTAGGATTACATTTTTAAAGCTTTTAAAAAATGTCTTGTATTAGCTTGAAAGCAGGCGCTTAAAGTATATGCACCATTAAAGAGGGTTGAACACTATCTCAAAGCTGTTGAAGTTGTGCACTGGGCAGCCTTGCGTTTACCGGCCGGTGTGGTTTTATCTTAGTAATTCCCAGTGAGGAAAATGTGGCCGATACCCCAGAGAAACCTGGTAAGTATGGCTACAATTGTAACTCAGTCTGACACATGTCCAGAACCTCACGTCCCCACAACTCATTCCCTCCCCACTCCTCCTCCTCCCCCCCCCTCTCTCCCG
>OMKP01022611.1:0-17674 GCA_900302375.1 Bathygadus melanobranchus
TGAAGCACTATGCACCACCACTCAAACTCCTTCAGTATAAAACCTGACCATGTGTTCAGGCTTTGCTTCAACAAAATCCATCCATACTGAATTTACTTTTGTCACGAGTCCGAGGTGATCTGTAGTATTTACCGCTGGTCCGAGGTGATCTGTAGTATTTACCGTTGGTCCGAGGTGATCTGTAGTATTTACCGCTGGTCCGAGGTGATCTGTAGTATTTACTTTCCATTCATTTCTGTCTGCAAATCTTATGGGACACAAATCACCAGACATCTCAGGGGGGTTGTAAATTTACACCAGCCCCCTTCCGTCGCCCGGGGCCGCAGCATGGGTCTGGGCAAGGTTTTCATAAGACCTGGCCCCCCTGGGTTCCTCCTCACATATAAAGGAGTAGGAGGGCACGGCTCAGGGACAGACTCTCTCTCTCCACCCTGGGCTGGCTGCTGCTGCAGAAGAATCAGTGAGCTGACTTCAGCCCACCCCTCCCTGCTCCACCACACATGGTACCTGCTCAGGTGTCAGCATTGTGATCTCTGCTCAAAGTAGGATTGAGAAGTTTGCAGAGCTATAAAAGGATTTCCAAACGGTGAGTACAAAAAAGAAGACCATTATTTTCAGTGTATATAGTTCATCTCCATCACATAGATTTTAAAACCTTAAAATTCAGCATGCTTGTCACAATAAACCTATTATTCTGGTGGCATGGGGAATCAGTTTCAATCTATTCTATTGTTTATTTCTCCTACAGTTGGAACCATGATGTTCCACACCGTTACGTTGCTGGTGTTCGTCACGGCACTGACAAGTGCTTTGGCCCAAGAATATTTTAAAGACAGAAAAGTGAACCGGAAGCCCAAGGATGTCATGCAGTCAAAGAGTCTCCATGACGGCCACGGTAGGAAGATATCCGAATGAACCAGACCTTAGTTAGCTTTGTAGCTACACATTCAATGTAAACAACAACATGCTCCTGTTGTAATGTAGAGGATTAGCTGAATGCTTTTAGGTTACCTACTGAAAAATAATCATTCAATTGTTGTGTGTTGGCTTTTGGTTGAGTTAAAGAAATTAATGGCCAACTAATTGATACTAATTAAAACAGGATGATTCTCTTATTGGGCATGGGCAAGACATGTAATACTTTACAATAAGGGTACATTAACTCACCATGAATTAACATTAGTTAATGCTTATTACTGCAAGTATGAACTAACAGAACAACAAAGCATGACCTAACAGTTAATTAACAGTTAACTAATGGTCTAGTAATCATTGTTTACGAATGGTGTTCATGTTAACTAAGGTAATGGTGTTCATGTTAACTAAGATATTTCTACACTATTTATGCTAATGCTATGTAGTGGGTGGCAGTAGCTCAGGAGGTAGTGCAGTAGTCTGGCTACTGGAAGGTTGCTGGTTTGGTCCCCGGGTCCTCCTAGCTAATTGTCGAGGTGTCCCTGGGCAAGACACCTAACCTTAACTGCTCCCAATGAGTGGGTTGCTGCCTTGCATGGTTGACACCGCTGTCGGTGTCAACAAATGTACCCTTATTGTAAAGCGTTACCCCAACATGTCTGTAAACATGTTTCACAATTGGTCAGTTTGAAACCATACAACTGCTTCAACAAAACCAAATACTGTCCTCACGTTGATGTTCTTTCTGCGTCCACACACACACACACACATGCATGCACACCCCCACAGCGATGGTGGACGAGGACTGCGGCCTGGAGCTGTCCTTCCTACTGGACAGCTCAGAGAGCGCCAAGGAGAACCACGAGCAGGAGAAGAATTTCGCCATGGACGTGGTGGACCGGCTACAGGGCCTGCGCCTGCAGACGGGCCGCATTCTGAGCACCAGGGTGGCACTGCTGCAGTACAGCAGCCACGTCATCACCGAGCAGACCTTCAAGCAGTGGAGGGGAGCGGAGAACTTCAGGGCTCGCATCACCCCCATCGTGTACATCGGCCACGGCACCTACACCACCTACGCCATCACCAACATGACCAGGATCTACTTGGACGAGTCCAGCGCCACGGGTAGCATCAAGGTGGCCATGCTGCTCACGGACGGGATCTCCCACCCCAGGAACCCAGACATCTTCTCGGCTGTGGCCGACGCCAAGAACCAGGGTGTTCGCTTCTTCACGCTGGGCATCACACGAGCGGCCAACGAGCCGGCCAACGTGGCCCAGCTCCGCCTGCTGGCCAGCTCCCCGGCGTCACGCTACCTCCACAACCTCCAGGACGCCGACATCATGGACAAAGTTCTCGAAGTGATCGTGAGTGTGACACACTATGTAAAACTGCCAAGGATTCAACGGATGAATCCTTGGCGTTTTGTATGCATGTGTTCTGAGTTTACCTGTGAATAGGTGTGTTCGCATTTTTTGGCAGAGATGGAATGAGGGCAGTGTCGTGTAGATACAAGTGCGAGAACATCCATGTCAGCTGAAGATTAGGAGCATGAATGTGCTTAAGACCTTTTCTGTTGAGTAAAGATGGTTCTAGACATCTGCTGCACGCTGTATTGTGAGGGCGCACAGAGGCCTGCTCAGGGATCCCGTCAATAAATGTTCAGATAACTGCTGTCATTTTGGGGGATTACCACAAGTCCTCCTGTCACATTCCTCACAGCTGAAGTGTTTTGGTTTCAACCTTGTTTGGAGAGGACATTCTTAAGGCATTGTTTCTGTTTTAATGAACCACAACAAAACATGGATTATCATGTGGTCACAGCTTCAGCAATATTAAGAGATCAGAAGCTTTCTTAAATGAGTTGCTTGGTTTCTCACGTATATTGATATTGCCACAACAATAACATTACTAAGAGTCGTTAATCTAACCAATTTGTTTGATTTCTTTGACAGACCGACTTGGCTAATGAAGGGGTGAGTAGTACTACACTCTGAAAGATCACCCAGATGTATGATTATGTACGAATCTGCTGCATAAACTAGTGATTATTAGTGATTATTAGTGATTAGTGCTGCATGAAGCAAGACTCTAACACTGTGTTTTATGAAGTGCCCCCTGGCACAGACATGTGCCTGCGACAAAGGAGAGAGAGGACCTGCTGGCCCTGCGGTAGGTATAACACCCCCCTCACACACACATACACACACATACACACACACACACACTCATTTGACATGTTGTGAAGTTGGAAGACTCTAATCTTATGCCTGATACCCAGGAATGAACAACCAGGATAATTGTTTGCCCTCAGCCATAGCTTGCAGGTGTATATCTTGTACATGCAAAGCGACTTGAAAGTGGGTCCTCCCCTAACCCACACATTGCGATAGTAGTCCTGTGGCAGCAGCAGGAAGAGACACATAGTTCACAGAAAGACATGTTTGTTGACTCCATTTCCTGTCCCGCGTGACATGGATACCATGGAAACTGGGTGACATTTGGGTGTGAACTTGTCATAAAACCTGAACTTTAACTCGCACAAACAGCCCTCACAACCCCACACTGCTGAGGTCAGGTACACAGGCGATGGAGAGGAGACAGCGGTCAAGAGTTGAACGCTGAGGCAATCGAGAAACGCTTCTGATTCTCTAAAACCATCCTTCCAAGCTGCTCCAAGTTCACTCCTTCACCCGTCATACCTAACCCTAGCCCTTCATCTGACAAATACACAGAAAAGAACTGAAAAACACATTAAACAGACACAAAACCCTCTGATCAACAGGTAGTCAGCATGTTACAGGCCAGTGAGTGTCTTCATTGTGTGCAGGCAGATGGCTGCTTGGTCATTAACCAGGTGCTTCAGACAGATTCCTCACATACTTACCTTCAGACAGAGTGGCATGCATAATTGCTCTCATTAGTTTAATGGTCAGAGACCAGTGGTTAGTGGTGGATGACGACCTCCACACGCTGTCCAGGTGCTGCTGAGAACCATGACCCCTTGACCCCCGGGACAAGATCCCTCATGCTCAGCTCCTCCTCCTCCTCCTGCTCTTCTTCCTCCTCCCGCCCGGACCAAGAAACATTGCTCACACATACACACACATACACACACACGCAGGCATGGACACACAGACACAGACACACACACATACGTGCATGCACAATGCATGAGCACACGCACACATACACACACAAGCACACACACATCGATGCAGGTACACACATGTCAGTGCAAATGCACACACACATCCATATATCCACCTCTTCCTGAAGTGATCTCAGAGCCAAACATACGCATGTCTTGTTAAAACAAGATAACGTCATGTTATTTGCGTTTGCCAAAAGTTTGTGGAAAGAGATTGTGAAATCAGTGAAACAGATTGCTGACCTGATTTGGTCTTCATTCCACAGGGCAAGAAAGGTCGTCCCGGTGATGATGGAGTTCCAGGACTCAAAGGCCTAAAGGTTCCTGCTTTTCATTCACTAGACGTGGTTCTCTCAGCACTTTCTACATTGTTTTGCATTTCTCTGTTCTTAAACCACTAATAAAGTTGTGACCTCAAACCCAGGGAGAAGCAGGACTGAGTGGTCTGCCTGGACGAGAGGGCACTGAGGTACATGATACGATCCATCATTCATTCATTCATTCATTAATTCATCGCTCAGGCATTCATCCCACACAAATACATGAACATGTGAACCTAACATCTCCCCACGATGTCTCCTTACAGGGAAAACCAGGCTACAAAGGAGAGAAGGTTGGTCACAATTCTTCCTCGTGCTCCTGTGAAGGCTACTGAGACATGTGACATGATTAATATGTTTTTATATTGTTGTGAATTCTACCAGGGTGAGAGGGGAGAGTGTGGTACACCTGGAATCAAGGGAGACAAGGTAGGCCGTCTACTGGAACACATATCCTCATATCCCTTCCCCTTGAGGTTGTGTTGAAATAACCATGACATCGTGTTTGTGTGTGTGTGTGTGTGTGTGTGTGTATGTGTGCGTGTGATCAGGGTCCCGAGGGTCCAGTTGGCATAAGGGGAACCAGAGGTCTGCAGGTGAGATTTAAAAATCATATTGTTGTTGTTCTAATTGTAGTTCTAGTTGTAGTTCTAGTTGTAGTTTTAGTTCTCGTTGTAGTTATTGTAGTTCTAGTTGTATTTATAGTATTGTAGTTGTAGTTGTATTTATAGTTGTAGTTCTAGTTGTAGTTTTAGTTCTTGTTGTAGTTATTGTAGTTCTAGTTGTATTTATAGTTGTAGTTGAGTGCAGCATGCTTGCTGCTGCACATTCTCGTTAACACAAAACAACCTTGTTTCCCTGGGTTGAATCTATGTAATTTATGCTTGTGTGTGATGTAAACTAGACCTAGAAATCTATCATAGGTTGTATATCATCAGCATCAACTTCCCCTACACACACACGCACACACACACATGCATTGTGTGTGTGTGTCCCGGGACCACAGGCAGTGTGTGTGTTATTAACGGTGTCTTGTTGCCCCCCAGGGCTTCCCGGGTCCTCAGGGAGACGTGGGGCCGGAGGGCTTTCAGGGGAAGCAGGTGAGGAGAGCCATGACTGATGAAAAGGGAAAGTTTCCAACAACCCATGTTCACGCCAACTTGTACATCTGCTGTGAGCTTTACACATTTCCCTTTATGAGTTTAAACACAACGGCTGGAGGATCTATCACCCAAACCTTCCTGGCGTTGGGGGAGGGGCCGTCTCTATGGCGATAGTGACACCTGTGACAGCGCCTGGCAGCTTGCCGGCTCCTTCCCCATCATTACTGTCGTGTAGGAGAGTAGGAATTAAACACCGCAGAGCAAATCCTGCCACAGTCTTCCCTCACAGCTTGCAGCCTGCTTGCTAAACACAGAGCAGGGAGTAGCCTACAGCATCAAGTTCCCTTCCCTGACGGGGTGACAGTTAATAACATGGGTTGAAAACAAAAGTGTGTGAGAGAGATGGAGAATGAGAGAGAAAGTGTGTGTGTGCGCGCGCGTAAACGCTCAGTCTGTTGTTATGTACACACAGACATCCTGATGGAAAGGCAAGGAGGAATGCCAAACGGAAGCCATTGTTGGCTGCTATCCAAACGCTGAGATTTACACCACACACATCGTTGAGTTTAGGTTTTTTTGTACTCTTTTTGCTTACTTTTATTTGGGGGGAGGTGGGGAGACACATTTTGATGCAAATAGCCTCCAGCAGAATCCATTTAATTGTGCGGGG
Organism: Bathygadus melanobranchus; assembly: GCA_900302375.1. NCBI lineage: Eukaryota > Metazoa > Chordata > Actinopteri > Gadiformes > Macrouridae > Bathygadus > Bathygadus melanobranchus. Next base: position 6,160 of record OMKP01022611.1, read on the forward strand.
ATTAATTGTGTGTGCAGCTCGGAGACATTTCTAGAACATAGGAGACAATCCAAGCCTGGACTTGTAGGAAGGGATCAAATCCTCTCTGCCACCGTCCTGATTTGGAGCACGTTGAGGCGTGATGTTTACATACACTTGGATGTGTGGATGTATTAATGTGTCTTTGTTCCTATACACTTTCGTCTTAATTCCTACCTTACGTACAAAGAATGTGCTTAAATCAGAGCACAATGACTAAAAGTGAAGCGCAAGCTCTAACACACGTGTTTACATGCACATTGTGGTTGCACTGATTCCTAAATAGAATCAGTGAAATAGAATAATTCTAAAATAAATATTCAAGTAAATACAAAAACATTCATAGCCAAATATTAAGCTAATAACCACACCAAATGAAATATTTGATATTATCTTCACTGCTTTTTTACATATGTTCTTTACGTTCTTTACGTTTGTTCTTTAAGTGTGTTCTTTAGGTACATTCTTTAATTGCGTTCTTTAAGTGTGTTCTTTAAGTGTGTTCTTTAAGTGTGTTCTTTAAGTAGATTATTTAAGTAGATTATTTAAGTGCGTTATTTAAGTACATTCTTTAAGTGCGTTCTTTAAGCACGTTCTTTAAGTGCATTTGTCATGTTTGGTTGATCGCAGGGCGAACGTGGGCCAGCTGGGCCACCTGGAATTCAGGGAGAAACCGGCATCGGACTTCCTGGACCGAAGGTCGATCATGTTTCTTTTTAAATCCAGTCCATGTCATATTTGGACCTCATTGTATTCGGACCTTATGTATTTACATATATCATGAGTAAAATCCTACTCTGGACTGATCTGTTTCGGGTTTTGTCTGTCTCCAGGGTGACATGGGACACCAGGGCCGAGGCGGCCCCCCCGGCCCCCCTGGGATGGGGGAACCTGGAGTTTCTGTGAGTTCAGAAAATAATATGAGATAATAGAAAATAATATATAATCATTTTTTTTACATTTTATTATGTTAATACAAATCTTGATGTGATGATGAACACATGTGATCCAATAGGAGACTACCAGTTGACAAATTATGTAAATCTGAGCTGTTAGGAAGACTATATACAAAGTATGACACAGCCGTCTCACTTATTTTACAGGGGCCTCAAGGGCAGCAAGGTGCTCAAGGAGAAAAAGGGCCCCAAGGCGAAGGACTACCCGGACCTAAGGTATGATTATGTGTCATTGGAAAAACAAAACAACAAAAAAGAAAGAGTTTCCATTATTTGAACAATATACACAAGATCGATTCCAGGCCGACACCCCCTCAAGGCATTTGATACCCAAACTATTCACTACATACTACTTACTATATAATACTATAAATGCCTACAGCTGAAATTGGGACAGAAGATATTCTGTTGCAATCCAACTAGACTCAAACATGCACATTTTACCAATATTAGCTCTGACCTTTAACAAAGATGTAACAAGGCCAGGAAAGTATTTCACCATCACCAGGATGCTCCAAGCTGGCTGTGGAACCACATCGTGTACCAGCATGAGAGCATATTTCACATTGGTGAAATTTAAGAGAATGGAATCAGACTTATGTTATGCAACCCTGCTTTTGTGAAATACACAGGCTTCATCTGTCAAGACCAGTCTGTGTTTTGTTCTGACCCATTTAGGAGACTTCACTTGGGTGATAGCACTCCACATCACTGCTAGCACGCTATGCCTTCAAAAACAACATATCTCCCCTTCCTCATGCTTTAACAAGCCACTGCAATGGGCATATATAATATCTGCACACATGCGAAAACACACGCACAAACAATGTACCAGAGGTGGGAGTAAGTCACACAGTAAGTCCCAAGTTACTGTGGTGAGAAGACAAGTCGAGTCCCTGCTATAAGTCAAGCAAGACAAGTCAAGTCACAAGTCACAATAGGCGGATTACAAAGTGCCTTGCCCTAAACAAAAAACCTGGAACAATGTGCCAGGTTTGCATGCATTGCAAAACAAACTTGTCAATATCTAGATAAATGCTAATATAACATTTTTTAAAGCCCTTTCAAGTCATCTGTCACCAGTCAAAGTCAAGTCGAGTCTTTAATCAATGTTAGTCAAGCAAGTCTCAAGTCCTCAAATTTGCGACTAGAGTCTGACTCAAGTCAAGTCATGTGACTCGAGTCCCCCACCTCTGTTTCTGTACAAATACAGAAACGTACAAATAGAGTAGTAGGGTTTGACCAGAGAATTCAAGAAATGGCAAGAAAGGTTAAGTCATTGCCTGCCTTTTAAAGATAGAACTGGACAAACCTAATAGTTGTATGTTTTAGATGTCTAACAGGTGCAGACACATCATCTAATCACAGCATTGTGAACTTAGTGAAATACTAAACTAATAAAAACAAGCATCTGACATAAGTATCCTCTCACAGTATAATCATAGGATCATTCTCAGTATAATTCTCAGTATAATTCTCTAGCTGTCAAAGGGCCATGTTTAACACTGCTGTTGGTACCTTTCCCCAGATTGATATCCACACACATTTTGATTTGATTTAAAGGCAGACAATGCAAGATTAAACCAAAGCCAAAATACCTTGAAGCAGACAAACATCTGTTAGACGTATAGTTATTTGTGTAAAATCCCTCTTATTCCCGGGGGCTAGCAGGGGTAATCCTATAAATAAATGTACAGGACAATCATTGCGTTGTTCAGGTCATAAATATAATGTCATCCCCGACTTTTCACTGCAACTGTATGCAATTATAAGACATAAAGAGCACACACACTGACAACCACACACACACACACACACACACTACTACCCTACTATTTGCACAGTTGCTATAGGATATTACATTTCTTGTTGGAAAGGACGGCAACAGGCTCCGACTCGCCCCTCTCCCTATAGTTGTAACCGCCAGACTCTCTGCTGACAGAGAACAATGTGTGGTTGGCTGGGGACCAGCAGTAAGTGCCTTGTGTGTGACAGACAGAGACAGCTCACCGGGGGTCTGCTTTGTTCCACAGGGGGATCGGGGACTGGCCGGGCCCCGGGGCTCCCGGGGACAGACGGGTTTGGGGATCAAAGGAGAAAAGGTAGGCAGTAAATACACCGGGTGATGAATGCTTTCCACATAAAAACCCCGATGTGTCTCTTCCACTCGGGGTTTAATCTGTTCCGCTCGGGTTCCATTAATGCATCGAGGTGGGGCGAGCCCGGACTAGTCTGAGAGACGTGAAGCCTTTAGGGCAACACATGATGTAATTGTGTTATTAAATATCATTGCAATGAAAACATATCCAAAGAGATAATTTCCTTACGCTGAAAGGAAATGAACAGTTTCACAAATTCTGTGTTGTGTCACGATCGTACATTATCGTATTGTATCTCCACGTATAGTACTATACATAACCTATAGCATACGTATACACTAAGCCTAGTTTATGAGTTCGGGACACTGTATTCTTGCCTCATTAATCTCACTGATGTTTTTACCTCCAGGGAGAAATCGGACCTCCTGGTTTAACAGGACCGCTCGGATTGACAGGGGTGGGCATTCAGGGAGAAAAGGTGAGCATGATATGTAAAGGTGTACACAACACATAGTGTAGTGGTTAGGGTGTCTGATTCCTGGCCGAAAGGTTCTGGGTTCGATCCACAATGTCCGCTGTCTACCTCTGAGCGAGATGCCCACCTGTTCATTAATGCCATGTATACTAAAGCAACTGTACAGTAAGTCATTCTGGATGAACATGTAACTAGTACTCACATGCTCTCTCTCTCTCTCATACTTTACACTAACATCATTTTCTATTTTTATTCCCAGGGTGTGGAGGGGCCAAGAGGGCCACCAGGGGTCAGGGGCCCACAAGGAGAAGGCTTACCCGGATCAAAGGTTTGTCAAAAGTGACCCAGGAAGTGTGACCAGAGAGTCTAAAAGAACTTCCATCGCCTCATGCCGCCTGTGTCTGGGCCAAAAAGTTGCACTTGAACACACCGCAAAGACATCAGCCAATGGCCAGCTAGCATGTACGTTCTGGGCCTGAGTGAGAGGAAATAACTCTCCATACCAGCAGGTGGCGGTAGTCTGTATTCGTCATTCAAAAAGGGAACCAGATCTGGAACGGGAAACCTAGGACTGCGGATATACAAACATACAGCACACACTGCAAAAACTAGGGCCGCAGATGCTCTCCGACGGCCCGACATCGGCCGACTGTCTGCCTGGTGTGTTAGGGGCTTTAAACGCCAGACAGAGCATCTACTTCGATGCTCCCGAGGGCGTCGTAAATCTGTCAAAGTCTCCTCTGCCTATTGGTTTTAAAATGATATGGTCTCCTTCTACCGGAAAGTTCCTTACGTCGATTCACTCCCATTTATTAACGTCCACTTACTCACTGCACCCCCCCCACCACCACCTTCCCCTACATTCCAACTGCCACCTGCAGTTTACTCTTCTAAAAATGGAGAGAGCAGCGGCAACTATGTGCCTACTTGTCTAAGTCATCATCCCCTTACACAGAAGCCACACAGCCCACCACTAGAGGGCTCAAACCATGAACTGCATCTGTTGTTCTGTTATTGATAGGAATAGGATATTACATATGATATTAGCTACATGTGTGTATATTATAATAAGAGGAAACTAGAAGTTGCAAGCCTTCTCTTTGGTAGCCTTTAATTATGTACATGTTCAAATTGATATTTGCATTTTGTTACATTTAGATGAACAACAAAGTCTTTCTTTGTTGGATTTTTCTAATTTCAATATCAATGTTTTTGTTTATGATTGCATTTTCCAGGGAGACCAAGGTTTCCCAGGAGAACAGGGATCCCCAGGAGAGAGAGGTTTTGGCGAGCCAGGTACAAAGGTACAAGTGCTCATCTTCTCAAACAGACACACCCATGTCATTTCGGCATTTTACGTGTGTGACTCAAAGCATTCAACTCACCACATTTCCATCTTGTGCCCAGGGGGAGCCTGGTTCAGCTGGGCTGGCTGGGCTGCCTGGTCTTCCTGGAGAAGATGGGGCTCCCGGACAGAAGGTAGAGTACCCCTCAGGTCCAGTTCTGCCATACACCCCAGGAACCTCACAAACCAAAAATCTGGATTTTTTACAACAAGCCGAGTGGATGAAAGCATGTCTAAAAGCTTTGGTTCTTTGTGTCTCAACTCGGTTTACCCAAGGGTGAAGCTGGTTTAACTGGCTTAAGAGGTGCTGAGGGAGCTGCAGGAATTGGCACTCAGGGAGAAAAGGTGTGTATACATGTGTTGACTTCCTATGGGCTTTGTTCACCTGTAGAGGCCATCTTGGTCCTAAGCGCTTGCTGGGTTTAGCCGCTGCTAGGTGAATAAAGCCTGTGGTGCCTGTATACGTATATATAAACGATATGGTTAAGGTTTCAATTCAATCATGCTTCTGTGTGTTCATCTCGCAGGGCGACCAGGGTCAGAGAGGGATCAGAGGGTTACATGGACCTCCTGGGATCAGTGGACCTTCTGGGCCAAAGGTGAAAACACAACACCAAAACATCTAACCCTAACCCATGAAATCAGCAGGCTACAATATTGTACCATCACATGATGGCTGATTTCAGGCAGATTTTCAGCCTGCCTCAACAAGTAATGAGACCATATGTAACCCAGCATTAATCTATGCTTGGTTATAAAGGTTGTGAGGTTCTTCTTTGTTGACAGACCAATTGGGAAGACATTGGGGTGATAGCAAACATCAAACCAATGTACCACATGAACACTGTCCTTGGAATGGCTTTTGAAATTCCATGATGTACAATAGGTTTATGCTTATATGCTTATATCGTGTTGCTCAAGTGCTCAATTACGTTTTGTCCAAACTAAATCAAATCAAATCAAAAACAATGGATGTGAATATTTGTTTCTCATCTTTGCCATCCTTTTCGGCACAGAAGTAGCTAGAATTCATGCCATTGCAGGCATCAATGCACATATACTAGCCATAGCCACATTGGTCGTAGTTAACTTACAACTACTGTGTAACTTGTTTGGACCAGAGATGTGTTTTGGTTTGGTTGGCAGTAGCTGTGTATTGGTTTGGGTTTCATGTTTATACGTTCTCTGTCTTCAGGGAGAGCCTGGCACCCCCGGCCGGCTGGGCCTTCCTGGGCCCCAGGGACGAGCTATTGCAGGTCCCAAGGTAACACACACACACACAAGCATGCACACTATATATTATCACACTGTCACTTGGCACAGGTCCTGGCAGGTAGACAACTGGCCTGCAGTCTGAGATCTCCTGGATAGAGTCCAGAGCAATGCATCATCTCATTGCGTTGCATAATCCAACTCATCCAAGGAATTGCAGTGACGTTGTTTTGCCCTTTCTTGGACGCAACTTCCAGGGAGATGTGGGCCCTTCTGGTCCCCCTGGGCACGTTGGAGAGACAGGACACGGGCTGCCTGGCCCAAAGGTAAGCACTGTCTTTCCTCATCTGGTTTTAACTGTTCTTAGCTAATACATTGTTACAGAGAAGAAGCCTGAGGAGATGGTACTCACAGGTTCTGTGTTAACAGGGTGATCGTGGTCATCCAGGTCTCCCTGGCCACTTGGGTCCAAAAGGCGACGGCTTCCCGGGCCCTGTGGTTTGTAGAATTCAAAAACAATTATTCAAAAATGCCTATCATGCATATTTGTATGGAACATGTAAATCAGAAAATGTGATGTAATGTAATGATGTAATATCCACAGGGACCTCCAGGCTTGCCTGGTTTGCCTGGAGAGCAGGGGCACGAAGGTATAGGAATACCAGGGCCCAAGGTTGGTACAATATTAATGTGTTCATTTTACACCCTTTGATCACCGCATCCTTGTGTGTGTGTGTGAGTGTACCTACTGTACCTTTAATATATATACCTTTAATGTATCTCCTGTTTCCCAGGGCGACATGGGCTTCAGGGGACTGCCCGGTTTACCAGGCTCACAAGGAGAAGGTTTACAGGGAGCCCCAGTAAGACAAATAATCATGTTAAACAAATCCACATTCTATCCACTAACCACAGTTTCGAGACTTAACACTTTGTAGAGTCACATACCTGTAAATATAGTCAATACAAGTATGATGGATGTTTAGGTCCAGGTCTCTGCAGATTCAAACAGTCTGATCATTTAGGGTAACACTGGGAGGCCGGGGCCCCAAGGACCAGCTGGACCTCCAGGGGACGGTATCCAGGGCCCAAAGGTAAATATCACCTGCATGGATTATATTTGACCATACCTAAAAACATACATCACCTTGTTTATTATCCTTAGAGTATACATGGATAATAACAACAATGTTTACGTTAGAGTTCATATGTTGCATCTGTTGGACAGAACAGAACTCACTATTTGCTCATTCTGAATGGTTTCAGGGCGAGCCCGGGTCTCAGGGTGTGACAGGTCCCAGAGGGCTGGCAGGGGAGGGACATACTGGTCCTAAGGTAGGAGGTCATCGATTCATCGAGTTCTGCAATAGTTTTAGTAGTACTAACCCTAACCCTAACCCTAACCCTAACCGTAACCCTGACTTCATACTCTACGGGTATGGTTTCTCAACCCCCAGTTCAAGCCTCAGCGAGCTAATATGTTAGCATCCATGTTTTTCAACTTAGCTCGAACACACGTAGGTCAGAGATGACGCGTTTCCCACCTCCGACCATAAACGAATGCAGCATGTGACCATGATCTCCTCCTGTGACAGGGTGACCGCGGAGCGCAGGGTGAGAGAGGTCTGAAGGGGTTGAAGGGAGACGTGGGTGACCATGGAGTCCCTGGAGAGTCTGTAAGTAAAATATGATATACTTCTTATAAATATGCATATCAATATACACTATATGCTCTTTATATACATACTTTTAGTTAGTAGCATCAGAGGCTCAAGCCTAAATTGTTTAATGTCATCATTGCTAAAGGCTTCATCATTGCTATTATCATATTAAAATGCAGGAAATTATTTTAATTCTGTATTCTAACCCCTAGGGAAGGCCAGGAGATAAAGGAGAGGCAGGCCTCACTGTAAGTTTGTATTGTGAACTGTTGATCAACTACTGTGCAGACGAGCAACCATAGAGCTATTGACGTGATCTAACACTTTTCCTTGTGTGTTTCTCAGAGAGAGGACATAATTAAGCTGATCAAAGAAATATGTGGTGAGGACACAATCAGGCAACCAAATTATATGGAGACGTGTGGATGAAACTGTAGGCCCCTGTAATTAACACTATATATATACTGTTTGTCTGTTCCTCAGGCTGCGGTGTCAAATGCAAGGAAATGCCGATGGAGCTGGTGTTTGTCATCGACAGCTCTGAAAGCGTTGGACCCGAGAACTTTCAGATCATCAAGGACTTTGTGACGCGTCTGGTGGACCGCACCACGGTGGGCCGCAACGCCACCAGGATCGGCCTGGTGCTCTACAGTCTGGATGTCCACCTGGAGTTCAACCTGGCCCGCTACATGACCAAGCAGGACGTGAAACAGGCCATCTGGAGGATGCCCTACATGGGCGAGGGCACTTACACCGGCACCGCCATCCGGAAAGCCACCCAGGAGGCCTTCTTCAGCGCCAGGAGCGGAGTCCGCAAGGTGGCCATCGTCATCACAGACGGACAGACGGACAAGCGCGAGCCAGTCAAACTGGACCTTGCGGTGCGTGAGGCTCACGCCGCCAACATCGAGATGTACGCCCTGGGGATCGTCAACTCCTCCGACCCGACTCAGGCCGAGTTCCTCCGTGAGCTCAACCTCATCGCCTCCGACCCCGACGCTGAACACATGTACCTCATCGATGACTTCAACACTCTACCAGGTGAACGTCTTACCGAGATCTACAAGACCTACATCAACAAGTCTGTTACAGTACTGTCATTCTCATATCTTTGTTATGGCTCGGAAAACAACTTGACTCCTCTTTGTTAATTGTTTTCCAGCACTGGAGTCTCAACTGGTCAGCCAGTTCTGTGAAGATGAAAACGGGGCACTTATCTACAACCGTCTTACGAATGGCTATGGTAATGGCAACAGCAACGGTAATGGTCATAACGGTCATGGTCATACCGGTAATGGCCATAACGGGAATGTATTAAACGGATATGGTGAAGAGCACTACACGTATAACCGTGCGAGTCACGGGAACCGCGGACACGTAGGTCATGGAAGCACCCGCCACGGCCATAATGGAGATGTAAAGGACGAGTATGAGGAGAGCGGCTTTGTAACTGAAGAGGAGGCGGAGCACAAGAGACGTGTTGACAGCCAGCGTCACACCCGGGTTCGAGGAGACACGTTTGCACTCAACCCTGGGCCCCGCCCAGCTAAGGTCAGTTTGTAAATATAATGTCAACTAACAATCCAAGATGATATCTGAATGCCCAGCACCAATGTCAACATGTAATTTGGGAACATTTCTCCTGCCCCAAACAAGGTGGAGGAGGACGATGGTGAGGATTTAGACTTTGCGACTCACGTGCGTGGAGGTAAAACGGTGACCGCGCTCAACAAGACCACGTCGGCGCTTCCTGCGAAGGAAAGCTCCCGCCTCATCGAGACGATCCTGTCCGCTACGTCGACATCACCATCATCACCTTCGTCATCATTGCCATCATCTTCGTCGTCATCTTCGTTACTATCATCTTCGTCCTCGTCATCATCTTCCTTGCCATCATCATCATCATCATCATCAACATCATCATCGGGGGTGACGACATCAACGTCTGGTGTCATAACTTCCTTCTCCTCCAATCGGGTCCAGCCTGAGACGACCTTAACCGCAGGTAAGCAGGAAGTCAATTGTGAAAGTGTGAAAATACACAATGGAATTGAATATACTAATATTTGATGATGGCTCATCTCCCACATGACATCACTGTGTTTGTCTCGTCAGTGTCTACCTCCATCGATTCCCGCTGCAACCTTCAACTGAACCAGGGAACCTGCAGGGATTATACCATCCTTTGGTACTACGATAAGCAGGCCAACTCCTGCGCACAGTTCTGGTACGGAGGCTGTGGAGGCAATGAGAACCGCTACGGGACAGAAGAGGAATGCAAGAACACTTGTGTTGTGTCCTGGACAGGTAAACGTCACTGATGTGCGTCAATATCACAGCCTTCGCTTCGCTACAGTTGTCCCTTGTTAATCTCTACGTTTTTTTATTCCCTCAGTTGGATAAGCTAAGAAGAACCGTCACTTGATGCTTCAGGAATCAATCAGAATGAAGTGGGCATTCCTACAGTACAGTGTGTCTCGTGCGCTTTGTTTGGAGATGCGCTGGTGTCCATTCAGAGAAATGTTACACAAGACATACACAAAAAAACATATTTGATGAACTATAGCAGTAGGCTATATGGTAAACCACATCTGGTCAAGTCAAATATTACTTAGAGTGTCATTTGTATGTTGACTCAAACATATCTGCTACATTACTGAGCCACTTGCTACAGACCGAATGTATGTATGTTTTATAGCACGACGGTTGGCCTTGGTTACATATGCGTTATTGAACAAAATTGTAACACATGCTCTGAATATTTTTTTATTTTTGTATTTGTGTCCCGTTATTTCTCCTTCAAATAGAAATGGGCCATACGATTGCAGTTGCTTTCATTGTCGATGTTGAAAGTTGGAAGAATGTTTGGCCTGCTGAGAATAGATGTTTAATGTAAATGTGTTTATTTGTGTGTAAAATTTCGGAATTGTTTTTTTTCTCATTATCTCACTGAATTTGTGCAGGTGTGAAAAGTGAATGCAGATACTACAAATAAAACATATATTTGTACATTTTCGACTTCTCGTTTGTTTCATTTTTACCCAATTGTGCGTATTCGATAGAATGTATTAATTAATATCCATGAATACAACCGACGTAACGTTCACTTACCCATCAACTATAGGCTGTGAGAGGATCCTTAATTGTAGCGTTATCCCGGTTTCTCGAAACTGAATTTCCGGTCTCTTACTTCCTGTACGCTGTGTACGCCGGTTAACAGTCCTATCCCTGAAGCGAGAACAAAAACATGACAAGAACAAAAACAAAATTGACAAAGGAAACCATGTAAGGAAAACGGATATCCCTCTATCGGAAGTCCTCTCGCGTTTCGCCGCTAAACCCATGTAACTGAAAGTCCCGCCCCTCTCTCGCCAATAATGCAAATTTGGCGGATCCCGTTCCAATCATTCCGCCGTGACCGGGTAACAGTGCTTCTGTAATCTTCGGTCAGCAGGTGGAGCTCGGTTCAGTTTGTCCTTCCTGCTCGCCGTGTGTTACCAGGGCGACGGGCGCAGCGGTAGTGGGTAATCCCGACAGGGATCAGTAATCCGACAAGGCTGCACTTTATACACGGAATAATGGCAGCGGTTTTAGATGCACTTTGGGAGGATAGAGACGTCAGGTTCGACATAACTTCACAGTAAGATACATTACGATCCACGTTTGATCCATCCTTTAGCATGCAATAGGAACATAAAGCCTCTCACGAGCTGAAATTAGACGCCTTTAAAATGTAACCATTGGGGGGG
>OMKP01022620.1:2958-15470 GCA_900302375.1 Bathygadus melanobranchus
TTTGTTGTCTCTGTACTTGTACTTGACAATACATTTGAATCTAATCTAATGAACATCAATTATGTGATAATTAATTCAGTGATGTGGCCACTGTTATAAAATCGCTCAAAATATATTGACTGAAAGACATTGTAATATTAAGACAAATTGTTTAGGAATCCCAGAGACAAATGCTAATGACAAATTTGCTTGTGTTCCTAGGAGACATGGATGGATCTCCAGTCTTTATTTTAGGAACAGTCCTTTACAAGACTCTTGGACTCATGCTGCCTTCACCAAAGTAAGTTCTTCCTGATTTAACATTTTGCCATGTCTCTATAGCCTTAATACCGCTGGATGGACTGTGGCAGAGAGTTCATGACCAGATGTCAGCACTGCAGTGTTTCCAAAGCAACTTAGAAGTGAAGCTAAGATCAAATCGTACGATCGATAGTGAATCGACTATGACTTTAAGTGATCTAAGAAAGGGGTTTTCAAACTCCTATCAACCAGATATTTAGTGGAGGATATCTGTATGCTAACAAACAATACAAGGTTATAGCGGTGCTAAAAGGCAGCAGATGTGATAAGAAAGTTGAGATGAAATACAGAAAAATAACCAAAACAGCAATTTAGAAGGCAACCTCCTATTCTGCTGACCCATTTTTGTATGGACATCCCTAACACTATTGGACACCATTGAATTGCATATGTGAGCGTCCACAAATGAGTCCTCTCATTCACTTGGTTGTTTGGTCCTCAGAGGAAACACTTATTTATTAAGTAAGTTCACTGACTCTTTTTATGTCACGTACTATTTATTTTAAATTCTATAATCCCCTGAGGCAAAAAAAAGAAAAAAATAAATTCCTAAAACTAAAGAAAATAACACATTTCAGTTTTGGTTGATTTTCTTTGTTAAGTTTCAAAGTTTTCTCTCGTTTGAACTTTTTATATTGTTAGTGTTCCTTTGTTGTCATTATTTTCCTCAGGCTCGTTCCATAGCTGTCTGGCTAGTGCAGAGTGTCCAAAGAAATCAATGTCCTTCCGATAAATAACCCAAATTAAACTCTCAAAGACTCAATGGAAATAGGACCAAGTTGACTACTAACTAACTACTATTTAGTCATCTGCAGTGATTTGTTTTTTTTGTGGATGCATGTCATTTAGGAGCCGGTAGGTGTTAGGTTTCATCCTATTCTCCCCCTATCTCCCTCTCTTGTGTGCGACGCAGGAACCACACGGTCGTGAACTCCAAGATTATCGCGGTGACAGTGAGACCGGAGCCAGGAGTGACAAGCACTCACTTGGAAATAGAGCTGGCGCACCTGGCCAACGTAAGAGCTCCCCCGCCGCCGACAGACAATCAGAGTGATGCCATCTTAGGTCTTCAGGTTATCTTGTCCAAAGTGCCTTTTTACCACTGGGTGAAGGTTTGACAAATAACTCAAGTGAGAGTTAATCTTCCATTTGTAAACGACACAATGGCAGTTAATTAGCTTGATAATTAAAAGGCAGACACCCTATGTCGGGGGGAACAACGTCACAATATCGGCGGATAATTAGGACAGCCAATTTATGACCAGGGCTCTGTTTAACTTGTGCGGTTGCGATGTGCGTTTTGTGTAGGAGTGTGTGGGGGTATCTCTTTCTCTCTCACTCTCACTCTCTCTCTCTCTCTCACTCTCTCTGCGTGTGTGTGGTATTAAAATAGGCATAAGGGAACACAACACCAAATAGAATATGAACCGAACTGCGAACACAAATCATCGAATGATTTTGAATGCTATGCTAAGGCTTCCTTACAACATAGTGTATGTAGTAAGGAAGGATTATAATTCTGGCCATAAAGATAATAATAGAGCTGACAATGATGATGATGATGATGACGATGATGACGATGATGATGATGGTGATGACGATGACGACGATGATGATGGTGATGATGATGACGATGACGACGATGATGATGGATGATGATGATGATGATGATGATGATGATGATGATGATCAATGGGTTGTCTAATATAATATTTTTTTTTGCATCTTCCAGGGAACCTTCAATCCTTACTGTGCATTATGGGATAGCAGCATCATGTAAGTGATCATCACTCATCAGAGTTTCTAAAATAACAATGACATGTCCCTCTCACATTATGTCTCACTGTGCGTCCTGCACTTCAAATTTTGTTATTGCCAACTTAAAACTAAATTCATTCATGTCCGTTCATGTTTTTTTGGTTCATTCAATTCTTATCTTTCAGCATATTTCAGTAACCACTGCTCTTTCTACCTTAATATGGAATCGTTTAAAAACATTTTGATTTCAAAGTGTGATGTTGTCAATGTATCCATATCAATGACTACAAAGTGTGTTATGATCACCCCATGTTGATCTGCTTCTCCTGCCACTCAATATGGACATAATGATTGGATCCTAATTGGAGGAAGCAGTATATATCCGTATATATCAGCTGATATATACTGATATATATACAGTATATATATTGTATCTTTCACCTATAAGCCACACATGAGCTTCAAAACCCACCACTGTTAGTACTCTTTCTAGGAGTTGTGACAAAGTACTGTGTCATCATATAAAGTACCTGCATGACATCGGCTGAGTAGTTAGCTAATGCTCCTGATGAAGGTTAATTCATTGCTGGACATCTTAGAGCATAGCAGTGGAAGGATTCCAGCAGGTGAGTAGTAACACCTGCAGGTGTACTTGGTACAGCTCAGACACAGTGGTGATATTCAAGTTAACCCTAACCTTCAGTCTCATAGTAGCCTGTATTTGGATTGCTCGTTTCATTGTTCAGATGCTTGACCTAATTGGGCACAGAAACAGCAGCTGTAACAATGACAATTTGAAGGACAGCTGTGTCTTTTCGATGGGACTATTTGATGAGGTCACTTCACCGAACGAACCAAAGACAGCATACGGTAGTTGTGAGGGGAGGATGGGTTTCCACGCATCAGTTGTGAATCATATTATATACGTATTTATATAATCAGGTCATTACACACTGAATGTGTGATTTAAGGTGCATTAAGCGTACACCTAATCTGTAATGGATGTGTGTGTGTGTCTCTTAATCAAGTCTATCTGATTCTAGCACATGGCTTGGCCGATACACATATGCATTCATTTCTACTGACAAATTAGCCACATGACAAGTATTACACACAAGTGTAATACTTAGTAATATCAGCCAGTGGCACCCCTCTACCAATGACACATTTTGTTGGGTATCAGCCAAAGTACATCGACGGCGGCCATATTGCATCCCGACTTCAAATAGCTATTAGTAAATGGTTCTTCATTTATTTACAGAGGGCTCTATAGCAGCTGCAGAGGTCGTGACCCCCCCCCATCTCACCATGTGTCATGGTGTTCAAGGACAATCATCCTACATAACGTGTCCACCGTGAGAGATGAACAGCGCCAGTGACATGTGACGGTTCCATCATATGCCTCGGAACTCTGTCCTCATCGCGATGTTACGGGTGGGGGGAGGGTGGTCAGACGCTGGGCTCTCTCTTGTTATAAAGACTCACTGCTCTAAAGACTCACTGGCAGAGGGAAACGACCATCTGGCCCGGCAGTGTCCTCTGTCCACTCCAGCCAGATGAGAGAAAGCTCAATGAAATCATTTGTTAAATGAAAAATGTTGATCATAAGATAAGTTGTGGTGCGCTCTCTCTTCATGGCAAATTCATGAGACTGTTTGTGCGTTCGGCTGCGGTCATGGCTGCTGTTGTGTGCGTGTGTGTGTGTGTGTGTGTTCAGCATGAAATCTGCATGTTGACTACGGTGCAACGATCAAACCCCCACATTTGTCATTAATATGGGTGGCAGAGGCATGATTATTATCTCGTCTGGGGGTATCATGTAAAATATTCATGCAACAGTGACATCATGTATGATATAGTGTATATCACGCTACAATGCTAAACCACCTCTGTACGACGGCCCTGTGACGCGTGTGATGTTATAATGACATTTTAATGCAGTCCATTGGATTGGTGATTTCCATTGGTGTATTTGAATGCAAATACTGTGCCCAGGCAAAGGCCATCCTGGAAGCATGCTCCTTGGGCACGCTCCCAGGCTACACTTTCCTTAACAAAGGACAAGGAGGCGCCATTACTTAACATGGGATTGCTGCGATTTGAATTCATACAGAACATATATTATAGAATATTAAGACCGCTCTTTTCTCAGGCGAGGGACATAACAGTACGGATTCACTCTGCTGCGTGACAGATAAGAAAATAGAGGAAGCCTATTTACTGAATTAAACGCCGGTCGAGTCCAACGCTGGCCACTCGAGGATGATTTAAACTGTTCAATTGTATCCTGAGCCAGCGTTATCCATGAAGCACAGAGAGAGAGCAGAGACAACACAAGGGGACCAGCCACACACACACACACACACATATATATATATATATATACATGTATAAATATATTACTGTTATTATTTACATGGGGCCGTAAGATCTTGTAAGACCTTTCTTACAAACGAATAGCGTACTCTGAACTGAAACTTTAGCATTACATTAAAAGTCATCTCTCTACACCTCTTTACTAGGCGTTTCCCAATCTCATTCTGCAGACTGTATGACTTTTCTCTGCAGGTTACTGTCTCGCCTATACCTGGGTAGCCCTTGCCCCTGGAATAATACCGTCCTGTAATGAAGGGGCTAATAGAAGATGCACATTCAGGGCCACCACCAGGAGGACTGGGTCAGTGTTTGCACCTGTCCCGGGCTCCCCGGTGTAAACAGCGTGTGTACACATTTGCTCAGGCCTAATGACAACCAGGGGGGCAAACTCGAACACACACGCGCAGCTCGCCGGAGTTTCCGCTCTCGTGGATCCTTACCCGGGGTTAGGCAGTGGCCAGCGGAGGGTACCGGCATTGTACTCAGACTCACTGAGACCAGGGGCAGGTGGGCGGGCATGGGCGGGGGGCACTCTAACACTGTGTCACCTCCTCTCAGGCATTTCTGTCCACAATTCTGCCCTGATAAGGTCAGACAACACGTCAAAAGGGGGCCCCTGTGAAGCCCCCCCGAGAGAGCGAGAGGGAGAGGACGCCCTCCTGTCAACTTGTTTTCGTGCTGCGCGCGCGCGCACACACACACACACACAAAATGAGATTTGTACAGCAGTGAGCATCAAGCAACATATGTACAAAAAGTTAGATACAGATCTGTCGTCCCAGGGACATGGCTCTGAGCGGGGGGCCGGCAGGGGGTGGAGGATGGTGGTGGTTTGTGTTGTGTTGTCATGTGTTGTCGTGAACAGCTAGACAGCGGCGCTGTCAAGCCATTTATCTAGCTTTTCTCTGCACACGTCCGAGCGACCGGTCATCCTCCCCATCTCTGGTCATTATTTGGGGAATGGCTTGACGGGTCCTTCTTCACCTGCGGGGACAGTATCTGAGACTTGAAGGAGCTATGTGTGCCACGTTGAAAAGGTGACATACAAACACAGGGCTCCTTCGTAGTATGGTTCCACACATGGGAAATAGGCATGTTTTCCTCTAAAAAGGCACATTTATAGCTCTTTAGTTTGAGTCGCTGTCAATGTCGGATGGGATGGGGTCTGTATTGGGCGATGATCTTGATTCTTGTAAAGGCTCCATTACATCTACCTCGTTCTCCAGGAAATGATCACACAAACTGGGATTGTGTGTGTGATTGCATTGTATGTGTGAGTGCATTGTAGTGCATGTGAACTCCTGTAGCCTATGTTACCGTCGCCGACAGGTTCATTGTGTCAGTGGCTCGGTCCATCACATTTCAACTAGAGGCTTTACAAGGCTCTCTTCTGTTTCCAAGCCTTTTGGCCTCCTCCGAAAACCTTCACATGCCCCAGCATCCCTCCATTTTCAACTTCTTCTGAACCAACAATACATATTACTGACTTTCCTTCATTCCCTCAAAAATCGGTGCGCCCGGAGTTCCTCTGCCTTCATTTATTAACCCATCAAAGAATTCATTACAAACTTAATCAGTCAAATTAAACAGCAGACTCAAGCACTTAATGAGCACTGGCTGGGCTGCGGTAGGCGAGCCTTCAGAGTCTAGTGCCCTGTATGTGCGGTAGGAGCTCTCTGTGCTTTTTAACATCTATTGTTGAACAAAAACACCATATTAAATGACAGTAGCGGAGAGACAAGGGAAAACTAAACCGCTATTTCAATCGCGATATTGTTGAGTGTTTCATATTGTTGGTTCCTTGTTTGTTGGGGGTGCTGGTGCTACCCCGCTGTATTCATTGATGTCAGGCCACCTCAGGTATGAAACAGCCGCTGATCGGTCACTAGATGTGGCGCCTGTGTGTCTTATGGCCCTTTGGGTGGTAATTACTGGATGGATGGATGCAACCTTTGTCGCAAAACATGTAACGTTGCTGATGCTTGTGTGTGTGTGTGTGTCTGTGTGTCTGTAATCGAGCTAAAAGGGGTCAATTTGTAATTATGTCGCGGAAGTGTTATTTATAAGCAAGGATAAACATTTGCTGTAACGAATGATACATGGAAGATACACGCTCCTTTCATTTCATTTCACTAATTAGTGAGAAGCGGGGACCGGTTGCAACCATTCGCTCTGCCTCCGAGGGGTGTCCGATTTTGTAGTTTTTGCCGATGATTTCTTTTCTTATAGTTGCCCGAGGGTAATGCCGCAAATGTTTCGATCGAGATGAAGATTAAACTCTTGCATTGTATGTACACACGTCAATTAAACATCCGGTATTTGTGAAAGCACCTTTTATTTTTGGTTGATCGCGTCGAGCTCCCCCTCGCACACCGGGAGAGGGGAACAGAGTATCCATCTGATGCCGTCCGCCGTTTCCACGGTGAAAATCCCCCCTTAGGAGGCTTTCAACCGCCGCTAATTAAAACGATTCAATGAAAGGATTATAAAAAAATAAGAAAAACAAAAACCGGGCGAACACACGTACGAGGAGGAGGAGGAGGGGGGGGGAAAAACCCTCGGAAAAAAAACACGATCGATTGGAAATATCTCCACGGGATCGACAACGGGTAAATATGCCGTTACCGCTCATATCCTCCGATATTGTACGTGATCGATTATACACGCGTGTGATGGCGAGCGTCGCTTTTAGCCGTGTTTCACATAATCAATCAGCGGCAGTCGTCATCGGACAGCTCCGAGCTCCTGTCCTCCTCCTCCTCCTCCTCGGCGTCTCTTGCCTTTCTCCTCCTGCCGGAGCTGAGCGCTGGTTGCTGCCCGCTGAAACGCCGCGTCGATATCTTCATTCTCCCTTTCTCTGTAGCTGTAGAGTTCATTAGGCGGTCGGGATCGTTGATTAAAGCCGGGGCCGAGTGTGCGAAAGGCGCGTTGAAGTCGTGCCACATCTGGAGCCAGCCTAATCACCTTTTGGTTTCTTCCCGCAGGAACGATTCGTGGGGAACCTGGTCCTCAAAAGGATGCAAAACGGTGCTCACAGATGCATCCCATACGAAATGCTTATGTGATCGTGTGTCTACCTTCGCCATTTTGGCTCAGCGACCAAGAGAAATAGTAAGTGGGCTATTGATCTGTGATGTATAGCAACTTGCTGATCGCCGTGTAAAGGAGCCGTGGAGCTCGCCGTCGCTTTAGAGGTGGGATGGTGGATGTGTGTCATGTCATGAGGGATGAAGTTTAGGACACGGGTTGCTGCTGTCGCTGCTGTTATTACGAAAGTGACATTTCATAACTCGCACGGAGATAACTCCGGTGGTGTGCATGGGCGCGTGCGCACAGATGTTCCCTCGCGAGTGCACGTTCTCACGCGTGGGTGTGCGCGCAGGCCCGCTGCTGGTGTGAGTCTGACCAATGTCTTCCTTATCAACAATGATTGTATGATTAACGGTGTAAGCTGTTATCGTCAAACAGTGATTTAAGAATTGCGTGATTACAGTATAATCCCCACTGTTTAACAACGTAATACGATAAACCAGACCTTAGAGGATATCTGTGTGTGTGTGTGTGTGTGTGTGTGTGTGTAGGGAGAGGGGGTGGGTGAACCTAGACGTGCTTGCATACCGATGAGCCGATATATTGACCAGCCAGACCGGTTCAAATTAAAACCCCTACAACATAACAAGCAATCCACTTTAGGTCCATTTGAAATGTCTGGAGCTGTTTTTGATTGGAGTGCTGCGGGCGAGACTTATGTGCGCCTCCCGCTGACCACCGTGTCTCACTCCGTCTCCCTCACAGGCCATGGAGTACTCGGGGGTCCCATCTGTGACACTGATAGTTGGCTGTGGTCTGTCTTGCCTCGCCTTGATCACGCTGGCGGTGATCTACGCCGTTCTCTGGAGGTAACGACGCCCCCGCGAACGCCACAGCCTGGCGGCCATTTTGTTTGTTGCTGTGGCTACGGTTGTATTTGTCTTTGGTCGTCACTGTGAGATCAATTTCAAACATTTCCACTTCTACTTGTTGCGCTGTAATGCACATATTAGAAATAAGCTGGGAACTGGAAAATGGGAAGTACATTAATGTATGTTTTCCCCCTCCTCTCCTCAGATATATCCGTTCTGAACGATCTATCATCCTTATCAACTTCTGCCTGTCCATAATCTGCTCAAACATATTGATCCTCGTCGGGCAAACACAGACTCACAATGCGGTAAGTGTGTTCATTCAAAGTACTTCACTGCGAGACGTGAGATGAGAAAATCAAACCTAGATGGGTTCTGGCTGCGAGGAGTCTGGTCGCCAAACAACAAACAACAAACCCAAACCCAAACTTTTCCCCTAAACTCATCTCGTGTTGACACTGCATGGGCTAGTGACGAGAGCGTCCAGTTGTCAGTGTTTTCAAGCTAAGTGCAAGTCTTCCGGTCGGCTTTTCACTGATACGCCATTCATACTTCATTGAAGTGGGATATAAAGAGTTTGTGATGCCTTTATAAGATGTGGCGGTACTTCAATTTAGCTAGGGACCATTAGTCTTTTGGAGGGTGCGTCTTTGTCCTCTGCTGAACGCGAAACCACCCCAAGGTGTTGGCATTGAGACGGTGGTGATCTTGAATGGCAATTTGATGTGGAGGCCACAGTGGAAGACTACAAATGGGCTAGCAAAAAAAAGGAAAGGGCAGATCCCTCTGAAGGAGAAATACTGATGCATGTTTTATTGCCATTAATGAAATGAATAGCAGGGGCGTTTGTTTGCATGGCACCGAATCAGATGGGAACAAGGTGCGTTCTGGTGTCGGCTTGATGTCAGAGATGACTCTCCATCAGGGGTCATGACGCAAAGACAAACACAACGTCTCTAAAAATGCGTCCCGCTGAACTGATAAACGCAGGTTTACTCGCGCGCCGTGCCTCGGTTTACGCTGCTATCTTTGAAATCGTACAAATCACCGAAGCGTGTGATGACTATATCTCTGTTGCCGATAGGGACCAAATAAGCGTGAGCACAATCTCGTCCGGGCCGTCCAACGTTGGGTGTTCTGCAAGCCACAAGGCAGTACCACAATTCTCCAGCAAACTCTTCCAGGAAATATGTGTCAAGGTTTTTATTTTCTTCTTCATTTAACTGGCCAATAAACAAGTGGTTCATGTAAGAGATTGTTTGGCAAACAGTGCTGGGGATTTACAAGCTGCCCACACAGGATCCCATTTGGGTGGGCTGGCAGTATTATGGGATGACACATCGGCCTCTTCCACAGACATTTCATTTAACCACCATGTTCCCAACATACCCTCACCTTTACCGGGGGAGGAGGACACTCAACTGTCTGTCTGTCTGTTTCGTCAGTCTCACTGACATCGCTCACAGTTGTGAACAATTAAACTTCCCCTTTTGGTGGGTTTTACTGTGCTTGTGGTCATTGCTAGCTTATTTGGTGTTTTGGTTTGGTTCGTGACACTGGCTATTTTGGCGCTGCCACGTGGAAACACACATTCCTTAGTTTTTGTCTTGCTAATGTACAGTTTGATCCGACTTTGCACTGACTTTGACTTCACTTCTACCGACCTGATTCATAGTCACACGTTGGCCAACCATTGTTAAATGTCCCTTGCTTAATGTCTTATTAAATTAACAGATGAAAAAGTCAGATATATAGACGGTTTTCGTGATAACGTAAAAAAAAACCTCTGGGTGATCAAGATCGTCGCTTTCAGTATTTAGGTTTTATGTGCGTTTTACTCGCTTGGGCTCCTCGGGTCTGACGCATTCCTGATCTAACGCAAGGCAACGTGCTCTCTGGGATTTGTGTTTTGTTGGTAGCGCCAGAGATCTGACACAATATCTGAAACGTAGCCGAAGGCCGAGGGCCAATTTCTGGTGCTGAGTTGGTTTGAAGGCTTGTCAGATTTCGATGAGGCGCTTGTCATTCTCTATACTCATTATATGGACCTCTTCTGTACATGGAGCAGACATTCGGCAACACTCCCCAACACAGGATATGTCTCTGGACATGGGGAAGGATAACTAGTGCTTTCAGCGCTAGTATTTCCCGAGATGCTATATTTAAGCGGAGAGAAAATCAGTTGAAATGAGATTCATGGGACCGTGCAGTTTTTCACTTGATGAAAAAAATCAAAGTGTATTAATTGTGGTGTAATATATCATCGTGACACGTTGTTCTCCTCTCATCGCTTCTCTTAAGCTGCATGTACGCATGCATGTTCTGATTGGTGAGAAATAAGCTAGCCTTAGCTAAATCCATCAGCACCAAAATACCACTGCTCCTCCTGTCCACTAACTCTCTACTAAACAGCACTTGTCTGTCGTAGGAGTGGTACATTACTATCTGTGTTCCTGTGCTGTAACTCTGTAACTCTCTAACTATGTCTGACATACATAATGGGCTTTGATGGTATCGTGGCACGCTGCCGCTATTTGTTATTTTCAGAGGCAATTATTCTGGCGGTTATTTCCGGTCTATCGATGAATCATTTAGTCCATAAAATGTCGCGAATAATATCAAATGCCATCACAAGATACCAGAGTCCATAATGACGTCTTAAATGTGCTTTATCTGAGAAGCAGCCAAGAGAATCTAGACTATTCCTTTCATCATGATCTATGAACCAAATATTTGAATTGAACTGCGACATTAAGCAGTAACAGTTTGTTATTTGCACTTGAACGATTAGTCGGTTATCAAAATTAGACTTGATTCATTTTCTGTCCATCGACTAAAGGACAAATAGACGTAATCGCCGCAGCCCTAATATAAATGTAAATCTGTGTTCCCGTGTTGGGAAAACACAGTCACACGCCCGCCAGGGTGTAATTGCGTTGGTGTTTCATGCTATTTCCCATACGTAGCCTCCCTGACACCAGGGGTATATAATTGGCTCGGTTCTTTATACTTGTGTTGGGCTCTGCGGAAGCTGCGCCGGTGACAGAGGAACACGTGCGCTGTGTTGCGTCGTGTCTTAGGGAAGTCAGGAGAGGCTCTCGCTCTGTCGGAGGGGCGTCCTTACGAGCAGGAAGCCGGTGAGTCACCCTGCCGGCCTGTGTCCGTTCCGCCTCGTCCTCCGTCACCTGGGTTTATAGCGGACTGAAAAACAACGCAGAAGGGGGATGGAGGTTTGGCTTGTCAGTTGGGGAGAGAGAGAAGCCATTACGGTACCAAAAGAGATAACTTTACCCGGGTTAATGTTTATGACCCGCAATATAGAGAAAGAAGACAATGAACCATTATCTTTTCTCATTGAATGGATACCTGTTTGCTAATTCTTCTTCCAGAAATTACACTATAAGACTATCGGTGGATTTGTTTTCCATATGAAATACTAATTGCTAGCTCTCCACACGTCTCAAAGTGTAATTA
The DNA here is from genome assembly GCA_900302375.1 of Bathygadus melanobranchus. Taxonomy (NCBI): domain Eukaryota; kingdom Metazoa; phylum Chordata; class Actinopteri; order Gadiformes; family Macrouridae; genus Bathygadus; species Bathygadus melanobranchus. The sequence goes on from OMKP01022620.1 coordinate 14,769, forward strand.
ATTGGTGTGTTGCTAGGGAGGATTGCAGCCAGTGATGCTAATTCCCAGAGACAGCCGTTCAAATGAGTCCAGCACCTTCCCCATGAAATGAAGGGTTTGATGTTTAGGCGCCTAATGACAGGCATGATGTGGAACATGGTAGGAACCCTCTCAAAGAAATCCCTTTGGGAGGTAAGAAAGGAGCCACTTGATTTTGACGCTGAGGGATGTTTGCCAGATGTGTTGGCAAAACAGCAGTTAACTGTCAATAACAATGGACCTGAAAACGCTTAACTCGCTCCAGTTCAAGTCCTTAATAGATTGCTCATCGCTGTATTGAATATAACCAGTAGTACAATTAGTGATAGCATTCAGTTAACTAATAAAACTGTTAATAAATCAAATAACAATACAATAAAATACATTGTTTGCCCATACATACATATAAAAGTGGATTATGTTTGAAAATGTATACTGTAAAGGACAGAATAAACCTGTTGCAAGCAAGGTAGTGAAAACTATGTAAATCTCTGTTGAAAACTTAAAAAAAGGCAATTTTTGCAGAGGATAGAGATTTCCCAGAGTGCTTTACCCTCTCTCTCTCTCTCTCTCTCTCTCTCTCTCTCTCTCTCACTCACTCACACACACACGATGAATTATGTTTTTAGGTAATGTAATACATGTAGGCTACCTGTCTGCTGCGCTACATAATGTATTTTTTAG
>OMKP01022637.1:0-17827 GCA_900302375.1 Bathygadus melanobranchus
GGTCTCAAGTCAAATAATTCAGCAGATTCTCTCCTGAAAAGCATTTTCGTACCATTAATATTAATACACAAGTGTCAAGGCAGAATGGCCAGTCGGTCGTTAAATTCAATATAGGTCACATTCGTTTCAATATAGACGTTTACTTTGATACCTTACACGTTGGCGTTAGTCATGTAATGAATGCACGTTGTGTGTCTCTTTGTGTGAAACCAAAAGTTCTACGCAGGGATACTGTTTTTGTTGATCTGTTTCTTGGCTCAAACCTGTTCATTTCTTCCTTCTTTCTTTCTCTTCACCTCGTCTTGGTCTCTCCATCTCTCTCACACCCCAGAGCAAGGTTTTCCCACGTTCGTGTTCGTCATGCCTGCTGCGTGTACTTCCTTAAGATGGAGTCAACCAAACAAGCTGTTAACCCCCTCTCGTCTCTCTCTGTCGTTCTGTTTCTTGCCGTGAATGTTTATCTTAGATTCTCTGGAAGATCCGTCAGTCAACGCCCCAACGTCGTGTGCCCGGGGGAAGGCGGCTGATTACCGAGGCACGGTGAACATAACTCCCAAAGGTGTGACGTGTCAACGCTGGGACTCCCAGTTTCCACACAACCACTCCTACCATCCACAGAACTATAAGTGCAGGTGAGCGAGCGGGCGAGTTAGGGTTTGTGCAGCCGTGTTTTGTAAACTTCCAGAGACACTTCCAGAGAATTTGTCTAGCAACATGTTTTAATCTGTATGTCTTAACATGTCTTAACCGTATGTGTGTGTTGCGTGGTTGTTGTGATTCAAAGTGTCATGCTGTTTTTTACAGAGATCTCAGGGAGAACTACTGCCGCAACCCTGATGGCTCCGATTACCCATGGTGCTTCACTACAGATCCGAATCAGAGGAGGGCCAGTTGCACACAGATTCCCAGATGTGTCCCTCCGAAAACAGGTATGGTAGTCACACAAGCTAGCTTCCATCAGGTTATATTCATTCAGATTTGGGCTTGTCATTACCCAATAAAATGTGAAACCCCAGGAGTTGCAAAGAATGCATAGTGTGGCAGAATAAACTTTGACGCTAAAAGAAACGGGGTTCTCTGCGGTCCTCCCTTAGGACTGGGCCACTTGGCACACAGATACCCAATGCAGCCATTTTTGTGGATGTACAAATCAAGCCTAATAATGATGAGACAGAAATGTGCTCGTTTTTCTCAATGTTTCCCATGCTTTGCATTTCAAAAGACCACACATGCCACAGTCCCAGAGCGCTCTGTGAAAGCTCACTTTCCAGCACACTTGTCTGGTTCCGTTTAACGACGGACATTCTGAGATTGATATTTCTTTCACGTTTTTTTTACATTCTGGAACCACCGACTGCAGAGAAGCCCTTGACATTAAATTGATCCAAACCACAAATATAGGCCTGCTTCTAACTTACGTTTGCTATGGCCTTTGGAAATGATGATTCTAGACAATACGTTTCACTTGATTTTACGCTCAGGAACCACAGCCTGAATCAATCATTTGTTTTTGGAATGATCGTCTAACATGACATCGTTTCTCTTTCTCAGAATGTTATGAAGACAATGGCGAGGCCTACCAGGGTACGCTGTCGATGACTAGGTCCGGGATTCCCTGCGGTGACTGGGTAAATCACATCAACAGGTGAGCAAACCCATTTGCATCTAGTCAGTAGGATGTTTATGCTCTTCTCTTGCTTGAGTATGTCACTGTTGTCACCTCAATTTTCTTGGGCGTATCCATCGCAAAAAATGCCAAGAGAGATTCAGTGGATATTTGTTGATGCCTTGGCTCCCCTTGTCTTGTGAAAATCCCCTTCAAATGAATGACGCTAAGCAGTAACAACAAACAGGGGGAAATCGGGGGTTCCACAGGGGTCAATAGCGGGCCCAATTATTATTCATCAAGCTGACGAGAAGGAACCCCATGGTGTCTTTAAAGTGACCCACCCTGAAGGGATTGTTGCCCACTGCAGGGCCTGTCACTGCTTGCTGAACTATGGCTGTTGAAATGACTTAATTTACAGGAATTTTAAAAGCCAAAATGACACCGACAGATGGACATGTTCCAGAGCCGACCCCTGACCCCAGGAAGTGCTTTCTGGGCAAAGTAGATCAAAGCCAATCAGCTCCCTCATGTGGACTGTAGCCAGAGAGTCTGCTCCGTTCAAGGTCAGGGGTCGGCCCGGGAAAAACTGCTGAAATCCACGGCTTGTTTAACATTCTCCTGGGAAGTGAAATTATCCTCACCCCAAGACAAATTGTTACCTATGGGTGAGGTTTAGAAAAATGTGCCCCAGTCCCCATGCTCAAAGAAGATAAATCTGTATACTCATGAGCGAGGTGACATACGAGGTATCTCTTTGCGTGGTGGCAACATAAAGCGATTACTCGCACACAAACCTTGTTCTTCTCTCGCAGTCAAGTGAAAATGGACAAATACACAATCGGGCACAGAATTCCTCGGAACCAGGAGCACATCTGAAGTGTTCCGTGGAGAGCGAGGCTCATGCTGGTGCGGGTCCTGGTCAACGTTCAGAGTGCATACTTTGTTACTCCCCAGAGCACTCTTCATGAAAACGCTGCCTTCCCTTCTACGGGCTCTTCGCAGAAAATGCACACAGAATTCATGGCCCTATAGGAAAGCCACACTCAGACTTTCCGAGAATACATGAGTTGCTTACCATGTGTGTGCGTGTGCGTGTGACCAGTGTATCCATACGCAGTTTGTCCATGTGTGTGTTTTGGAACGAGAGTCGGCTCAATGTTATTTCTTTTCTGCTGTGAGAATGGAGAAACGTGGAGCATAATGCAAGAACCTGCAGTAACGTGGAGCGTAATGCGAGAACCCGGCCCTCTTGTGTTTTAACAGTAGGGATCCTCACTCTGCAGCATCCCACGTCCTGCTGGAGAAGAACTACTGCCGGAACCCGGACGGAGACAAGCATGGGCCTTGGTGCTACACCAACTCAAACACCCGGCTGACCTGGGATTACTGTGAGCTGAAGAAATGTGAGTGTGCGTCTAACCCGAGCCTCGTCTTATCTTAGGTCCCCCTCTCCCCCCCGGTTAGGGTACGTCGCACATGTCTGTATTTTGTCAGCAGCAGGGGTGTAACTTAGCATCAGTCGGGTTCCACTGGAACGCCTCGGTTAAGTCGCCTAACAGTTTTGAAATCCCCGGGATCTCTGGGACAACTCTTGCGGGTTCCAGGTGTGCTTGAGAAAGCACGAACATATAACACAGATTTTACTCTCAAGCTTTAGTCAATGGTGCACTCTGTCTCCGTCGGGGTCGGCTATAAAATCCTTGTTCTCACACACCCCAATGCACTCATGGACCCACCCTATCGCATGGGTCGTATCATCCAAAAAGCTTTCCCTACACCCCTGCTAACAATCTATATAACAAGCTGCCTAGCTGCACCAAAGGTGTGAGTGATTAACATTACTAGTAGCGGCATTATTAGCAGTGTTTCCATTTTCAACAGAACACCTGAGCTGAAGGTACACATGCAGTAAAAACACATCCTTTCAGTAAACAACACGTTGTTGACGTTCACCGTGTCTGTCAGAACACTCTCGGGCATGAAAGCTTTGGAACCTCGACAGTTGAATCTCTATGCTTAGCTGGAAGCTTATGTCATGCGTTAGCTGTGGCTTTCTGCTTTTTCCCTCCAATTGACTCTGAACGTGCCACGGTCCGACACCAAACACCGACCAGATGCAGGTCTCCTCTGCTGCTTCGTACGCACCGATACAGTGCGGCTCATTGTTTGTTGTTGACCCAACAATTTCTCTGGGCTGCTTTCAATCTGCCTTACACACTGTTCTTGACTTTGATTTTTTTTTGTATGTATTTTTGGACGGATTGTGTAATCGTTTCTGTAATGTGAAACATGTCTGCTGTCTGCTTGCCCGGGGGGTGTTTTGAAATACTTGTATATATCCGGAAGGCTTCGTGGAGCCCAGCGACAGTGTTTGTTCTTAATTCTTCTTAAATCGTTCCTATTCTTGTTCCTCTCTTTCATGACAGGTGAATCTCCTAAAAGCAGCGCTCCATTAAGCAGTGAGTACATTTCCTTTCTCAAGCTCTTGAACTTTCAAACCTTTTACGTCAAGTCAGCATTATGCCATCTTTATTTATTTTGTTTTGAATTCAGGGTTAGGGTTAGAACCTGTGTGTTTTTGTTCTTTTAGTGGACACATCCATGAAATACATTAGTGTACGGGAATGTCTTTAACATGCGTTAATGCATGTAACATGCATGTTCGTGCACTTCCTCCCGTAGATCTAACCGCGCCCACGATATCGTGCAGCGTCCACATAAACACACGGATAGTGGGGGGGCACCAGGTCCACGGCTCCGACGGAAGCTGGGTGGTGAGCATCCAAAGAGAGTAAGTTTGAGGTTCTGGGTTCGAAACCTCAGCGGGGTCAGCAGGGATCTTTGAGCAAAATGCCTAACCTCTACCTGCACCTTAATGACATGTATCTAAACAATGGCTACAAGTCTGCTAACATGAGGAAGTAAATGTTGACAATTCATGGCAAATGTTTACACAAAGTGATGCTCATTACAAATGACATCTGATATTTTTATGTTTGTGTGTGCTTGCTAAGTAGCACGACGTCGACAACTTAAGAACTTTTTGTGTTTACTGTGTAAACAGTGTGTTTACTGTTTGTCCTGTTATTAGGATTATATTACAGGACAATATGGTCTTCGGTGTTGATATTACAATCTTCTAAATAATAATACTGTTCAGACATTCTTAAAGCATGTTGTGGTTTTCAGGAACAACCACTTGTGTGGCGGGACCCTGGTCAGAGAGGACTGGGTGTTGACCGATCAGCAGTGCTTCACCTCCTGGTAACCAACTACTTCTTCTTCTTCGCATGCTTCAAACGTGTCTCCTTTAGTCTCGTGTAAGATCCTCTCCTGTGCAACAGCCTCTCTAGTGCGTGATTCTCAATGGTACTACCCTGAACGCAACAGGTCAGCGTAAACAAACATGACGATCCACACGTTTTACCCTAACCCTAACCCATAACCCTATCATTTTTGAACACTTGCAGGTGATAACGATAGCCTAAATATTTTAAATGCTGCATGGGCACATTGGCTGGTTATTTAGTGTGTTTAGAGCTCAGACTAAAACGAAATCTTGCACATACTTGCTGTTACTCCTGTAAGCACATTTTCTGTGAATCCTTGGCCAGACTTTAGCACAGCCTCTCCTCCTGTTTCTCACTAAACCTTTTACTATCGGTTGCGTGCTAGCTCTTTCCATCTCTTGTAGTGCATTGAAACAAATGGCAGCTACATCCTGTTATGTTGATAGCCTTCGGCCAGATATAAACAAGTACAAGGCAGGTGTGGTGTGTATTCTATAGCCCTGGGATGATTTGCTCTGTGGATCAACACAGCATTGTACAACATTGACTTGTGTCAGTCAATTTCTTATTTAGCTTCATGCGGTACATAGCCACTGAAGGGGTAGTGGGTTGAATTTCCACTGACTCTGTGGCAGAGAAAAATCTGGGTACAATCTGTGGGTACAATGCATGTGTAAGAGTGACATTAGGTTTTGCGGTAACACTGTATGGGTCAAAGGTCACCATCAGACACAATGTAGGAAGTAGGAACCTTTACATTAGGGGTTGTGTGTCACAGCTTGGCTTTGTTTTACAGTTTCATTGCTTTTGCCAACGTAGCCGAGAAGGAACTGAGATGGATTGAGTGAAACTATATATTACTGCAGTGGTTTAGCACTGCTCAGACGGCAGAACTGTTGGAATTCTGTATAATCCAAACCAAACAGTCTCAATGGCTTTGTTAAACACACACTTTGTAATGTATCACTTGTTTGAGATTTGATTTTCTTGCCTTTTTCTCTCCAAAGAACAAATTGAGTAAGAAAAAGTCATGTCTGGGCAGACTGTGGGCAGATGGGTTTAGCTCTTGAAAACACGGAGAGCTTCCAATTAGACATGGAAAGCCACAGGGAAAAGGTTCCAACGTAGTTTTAACAAAAGTGTAGAAGCAACACAGTTTAAATGTAATGTCGTCACGGTGATCCCCAGCCAGGCTACCGATACTAATAGGACAAATTCCAAATTCCATAAACACTGCAAGTTGCTTTGGGGCTTTGGTCATGAATTCAATCATCTTCCTCGGACCAGTGTTCCAGACCTGAAGGACTACAGCGTGCAGGTGGGCCTGCGTCACCTCAACGCGTCCTCGGACCACCCCCGGCTGCACATCTCGCGCCTCATCTGTGGCCCCGAGGGGTCCAACCTGGTGCTCCTGAAACTGGACAAGTACGCATTCCCCTGCCTACTAGATGGGGGTGGACACAAAAAAGACCACATACCGTTTTATATAGAATTTTATGGAATTTAGCATTTTGGCATTCATCGACATGTTCGACTTTTTAATGAGGGAATTTGTTTTTGTTGACTGGTAATCATGTAGATTTGACTTACATTGTCTTCATTATATTCATTCATATACAATGACAAAAAATTAAAAATAACAATGACGTTGAAAAATGTTATACCTGCTCCATAGCAACCTCTAGTGGCTCGTGTTGTAGCTACAGTGATAGCCGTATCATTTTCACCAGAGTAAAATTATTTATTAGGATTTAAACAACAAAGAAATTACAAAATATATTCATAGAGAAACATTCCTTGAATGGATCTACTTGTGGATTGGCATGTTTTATTGTTGAGAAACGTTCTAGTTCAGATATTGTTGAATACCGTACATAGCTGCAGTTGAGAAGTGACATAGTGCAGGTTTAAATACTGACTGTAATGTCGCGTCTGTCCTAGGCCGGCCCCTGTGTCCGAGGGGGCCACCACTATCTACCTCCCGGTCCGAGAGTGTCACATCCGGGAGGGGACCAACTGCACCATGTACGGCTGGGGAGAAACCAAAAGTACGGATCCTTCTTTCACAATCACACTGCTAAGTCTGAACTGTTGACGCCTCGTACATACTGGTTGAGTAGCAAGATGTACGCTCATTTCTATGGCAACCTCGCGTTGTAGGTTGTGTCTTGCGTCTAGAGCCCCAACACACATGCAGTAAGCTGGACCCATGCCTTGACGTACGGTCGCATCAAAAATACGTCAAGTCCACCTTTTGTGAAAGCAGTACGTACGAGACGTCAGCAGACCCTCTGTTACATCCGACCACTTCACATGATACTTAACGGCTCTTCTCATCGCTCTGTGTCTAGATACCGGACATGAGGAGACGTTGAAGGCTGTAACCATGCCGATGGTCAACAACGAGGTGTGCTCGCAGCTCAAAGATGGCGCCGGGGACAGTAGAGTGTGCGCCGGCGGCAAGAGAGGCGAGGGCATATGTGATGTAAGTCATGATGCTTGTGACCTTGGTCGCTTCTTGGACAACATTTTTCTAACAATTTAGTTTCTCTCTCCCAGTTGAGAAGACACAACGTTAATCACAGGAAAATCTGCTTATATAAGTGCTTGTATAACATTATGTAAAAATGTATGAGAACAAAGATGGTTACAATTAGGTAACTGTCAGGGTGGCTAAGGTCAGTGAACAAGGTTGAGGATCTGGGAGTACCTGAACCTGAATAGTGTATGGGCTAGGGAGCCCGTCTCCGAGCAGAAAGTAACTTGGTTTTGACCCCCAATGTCCACAACCGAGCTGTAGGCATCGCTGAGCAAGATGCTTGAACGCTAAGCTCCACAGGAGCATCAAATGTGGCGTTTAATGAGCTTCAGCTTTTGACTGTAAAACGCTGCCGTCGTTATCATTGGAAGCTGCTCCACTGCCTGTGTTGTGGCATGTTCGATAAGACGTCCAAGCTAAGGAATTGCTTCAATTCCCGAAAGCAAAGCAAAGCAAAGTTCACTCATAAATGATGACATTGTTTTTTTGTGGACTTTGTAAACGGTCGTTACAAAGTGAAGGCAACACTGATGGCCACTCGGTGAGGCGTTTCCCTACCTGCTCTGTAACAAACTCAATCAAACTGAGTTCACTTTAAGGCTGTACGTTTAGAGAAAAGGGTCTCCCGAACTCTACTTCATAGTGAAATAGTTGTAAATAGTACCAGTAATAATGCACTCATGTACTTGTGCACTGTTAAAGACCAGTTTAGATTGTCCACTACTGTTCTTAGGGGTGTGAATCCTGGGATCACAATTCTATTCAAAATCGATTCTCGATTCCTGATTCAAAATCAATTCTGGATTCAGTACTTAGGGGTACTAATCTCAGGATTTACTTCAGTCCGCCGTAAGAATTGCAATGGTTACGCAAATCGATGTTTTTCGTACAGCCCTAACCGTTCTTCTTGACCATCAGTGTCTTTATACTACAGTATTGACTCAGGCTGTAGTAACTACTGGGGAAGTCCAACGTCGTCTGTTGCTAAACATCCACTGACGTGTCACCCATCCTTCCAGAAAGACAACGGCGGCCCGCTGGTGTGCCAGGAGCACCAACGCAAGGTCATCATCGGTGTGAGCGTCCAGCGAACCAAGTGTGCGTCATCGCAGCCGGCGCTCTTCGTCAACGTGGCCTTCTACTCTCAGTGGATCTACAAAGTGTTCAAACTCTACCCCAGTTAGGAGCTGGAGTCGGCCGTCGTAGGAGGCGTCGTCGGAGGCGTCGTCGGAGGCGTCCTCGGAGGCGTCCTCGGAGGCGTCCTCGGAGGCGTTGTATAGGCGGTGTGACACAAATCCCGGCGCTGCACGAGGAAGCATGGAAATAAGGACGGAAGAAGGGAAGGAAGGACGGCCGGAGTGCAGCCCTCACGATGGGTGGTCAAGGGCCCGAAAGAAACCAAAACAAAGCACTGCTAATAAATTCCTACGTCTCTCCAGTGTGGACAGATAACAAGACCACAGGGCCATGTGAGTACCATGGGACCGACATGACGGAGGAACATGGGGGCCATTGTGGGATCTTTAATGGCCCCAACACGTCATCGGGCAGAGGACAAGAGTTCAGCAGTTTGGACTCATTGGACCCAGGCAAAGGAGATCGTACCAAGTTTGGATTGAGACCTTTATTTCACCACGCAAGTGGGGAGTTTCAGGTCTTTTTCTTTTAAGCATAGGTCTCGCCCTGGGCACCTGGAAAGTGCATCAGTTGTATTTTAAGGAAAAACGTTCAACAACTCTGCGTCCATGTTAACGGAAGACAGTGGGGGAATGCTACCTGTGACTAAGTTGTGTTTCCTGGAAAATACTTGAATAATAATAATAAAGACGAAACTCAAATACCAGGCGTTGGCCGACTGGGTTTAACTGGACTGCAAATACACCAATTATTTCATCATGGAATAACGTGGTGGATACAATTCATGTTGCTGAATATTATGTTACAACATCCTTACCAAGTGCCCTTATACAAAGAAGAAGGTTTAAGCTATTAAATCTTTCAAGATATTGTAGGAACATTTTGTCACCAAATACTTACCAAGTGTCCTTATACAAATAGAAGGCTTTAGCTGTTCAATCTTTAAAGATATTTTAGGGAGGCACATTTTGTTACCAAATCCGAACATCACAGTGCTACGGCAACGGCTAACTTCTAATACCAATCGCTTGTAGTAGCTATGCTAATTCCTCCCGGGGTTAGCTGTGATGATAGTTTCCCTCCACCGAGGAGGACGATTAGGCCGGAAATGGGCAAGCTGCTCAGAATGACAATGCTATACAGTGTTAGCATGGGGGAAGCGAAGAGGCATGCCAAGTATAACATGGCTATTAAGTCTCCTGTTTGGAGGGAACTCTGGCCCTTGGTGGGCTGTGTGTGGTCAGTACAGACATAAGTTAGTGCATAGTTTGTATATAACTGCAGATGTATTGAATATATTTCTGGCACGCTGTGATATTTTATGGGTCTTATAGATCTGGAATATATTTGGCTCAGTTGGAAACATATTGCTTCTGATCCTGTTCTGTATTTGAAGAGATTGGTGGCTCGTAAATGTAGCTATATTTATTTCTATCTTTTTATTTTTGCTTCGAGGGTTTTGGCCATCTTAAATGTTGTGATTTTTCTGTGTGTTGTGAAGGGCTCAACCACCACTACTTTGCATATGTGTTTCTGTTAATCGCCTTACTAATGTAATATTCAATATTTAACACATGTTAAAGGATAGGGAAGAAGGCGTATTTGGCTAAAATAAATCCTCCTAAAAAATGATATGCTTATTTTGGTGGGAAAAATAAATCGTATTTCATTTTCCCTTGGTTGTTGTAATTGGCTCAGGCAAACGTGAATTTCACATGAAATCAGACAGATAAATAAGTACAATGTACACCCGTGACTGTGAAATTCTTATCCGGATAAACAATTATGTGTCTTTGCTTTTGGGATTAAACTATGACAAAACATTTTGTACAAATATGTTGCCAAAAGTATACCTGAAGTAGGGTGTCGATTCTCTGATAAAATCGTGCAAATTGTCACACAAGTACCGAAGACAAGATCAAATCTTGGCCGTCATTTAAGAGGCAAATTGCAGCCAAAAGAGGAGAAAAGTATCCACTTACGAATGTCAAGTGTGTGTCAGTGATGCACAATGATAAAGTTTCAAGGTATTTGTTGAATTTCGCTAATGTATGTATTTGAAACTCCTTGCTCTCTTTTTTTCCAAACCATATTCTTGGGAAGGAGGAACATTCGTGTTATTTAATTCAGTGTAAATACTGTGACACATTATGTAAAATGCGATTGTAATTTTGTAAATGTCATAAGGGTTTTCTACTCTATGTATTGTTTATTTTTATGTGTGTGTATTGGAAACTCTATAACGGCTGCTATTTTGTGTTAGTGAGTTGTTTCTTACTCTGTTATATTCCCATTTTAATAAATCATTTGAGATTACACTCTCTCTCCCTCTCTCTGTGTTACAATTTGCAGTTCATAAACCATCTATCTCTCTCTCTCTCTCTCTCTCTCTCTCTCTCTCTCTCTCTCTCTCTCTCTCTCTCTCTCTTCCTCTCTCTGTGTTACAATTTGCAATTCATAAATCATCTATGTCCAATGTCATTTTCCTGGCTTTATATATAGTCTCTCTCTCTCTCCTCTCTGACATTATTCATAAACACAGGGACGTGCCTGTGAAACTGTCTTATGATAATGTACAATGTCAACATTCAAGTATAATCTTGACAATCGCAGTATATATTTGCGTATGAAGTGGCCCGGTCACATGTTGCTGTTGAGGATATTCAAGTAAAGTTCACAGTCAAAGCGTAAATTATTTCCAAGTAGGGAGAGAGAACAAGACCAGTCTTGTGGAACTTTAACAGGGGCATTTCAATCCAATATAAATATACTTAGCAAAGCCAAAAGCACAGAGGGGTATCTTTCGAGCTGTTTAAATCGAGTAAAGTGATATTGTTCAGCAGATCGGATTATTCAGCTATAAAATATAAACTCAGATAAGGGTTTGAGGGGCAGCGCCAACATTCTGTTCCTCAGTAGGATTTTTCTTTTATACATTAACGCACTCGAGCTGGAGAATTCATAGCTGTGACAAAATAAGTGACATTAAGTCACGGCCCTGTGTTCTTTGCGAGTGACACGAGTGACCCTCAAACCCTCCTCAACAGTCCAAGCCCTCAGCAGGGCCTATCTGAAGTCTGGACTTTTTTTCATATCATAAATCATGGTCCAACGTGTGTATCCAAAGAACTGCCAACGATACTCCAGAACATTAAAGTATTATTATAAACCATAGCACTTTTTTTTCCCCCCCTATCTCGGGTATGTGATGTATTAAACGTTTTAGGTATTTTTTGTTTCCAGTGTATGTGCTGACCAAGCTCTCAGCCTTGTGATTGGACCTCAGTGGCCAATCAGATCGCAGCCCCCGAGGCTCCTGGCCTCATCACAGTTGTAAAAGTATATGAAGGAACTTGATCGCTCTGTACTCTGAGCTGTCATAAAAATGTATGCCGGGCAGACCCTCGATATCAGATCATGTTTACACTTTTTGAAGCTATGTTTTATGGTTTTTCCTTTTGAGTGGTTTGATGGAGAGGAAAAATATGTACTCTAGGAAATGTTTCCTTTGTGGATTTCTGTAATGTAGCCTACATGCAGAGCTTGGAGGTGAGGAGCCTGGGCCTTGTACAATCCATGTGCCCTGTTTTAATCGACATCCCTGTTTCCTCATTTTGCATTCAAAGTCTTCACTGAACATCACTCAGTATTGCCTACTGAATTATTCACGTTTACATTTGACTTTTAGTCATTTTTAGAAGATGCCTTTATCCAAAGAGACTTCCACGTGAGGTTGATCAATCAGCCTATTGGCGTGACTACAAAACCTAAGTGTTGCACACTTCCAGAAACATCGGAATCAGAAAGATAGTTCAGTATGTTTTTCTTTAATTACAAAGAGCTAATTAGTCAAACACAGAAACAAAAAGGAAGATATAGCCTGTGAAACCACAGCGCAATAGAAGGATGGAGGGAGAATCCAACTCTTGTACTTTGTCTCCCCCTGCTGCCGAAAATGTGTCATTGTCATTTTGGCACATTTTTGTTGGGTACCACTTGAACCAACCTTGTTTAAGACCTCGTGTCAGACTAAAAAGTGAAACAAGTTTGCTAGTTTCAGTTTCACAGGCTGACCGTCGGTCGTTTTTTAAGCCCCGCTTGGTACTATAAAGTATGAGGTTCACGACAACAAAAGCATATCTGCAGCAATCACATGAACTCATATGCCATGTCCTGAGGTTGAGCCAAGCGGAGCCTCTCATTGGTTGGGCAAGGAGCCAATGAGAAATCAGCTCCCGGTTGGTTCCATCCCTGGGTCATATTGTAGGTGAATGGAAGGCGTGTCTTTGGACCTGTGTAACGGTGACCCACTGGCCAGGCGTATCTCTCTGCATGGCGACAAGATGGCGTCCTCTCCGTCATGGTGAGTGATGATGGAGGAAACGCTTCCATGTGGTGTATTTGAGGGGATGGAGATGGCATCGTTGCGAGTGTGGGGTGTTCGTAGTTGCCCGTGCCTGTAGAGATGAGGTGAGATTAAATTAGATCAAATAACATGAAATAAGATAATAAATCAATAATCATTAAATTGTCATGAAACTAAATTAAATCCGATTCAATTCAGTAAGTATACACATACAGGCAGTCTAAAATAAGGTAAAACAATACATCAACTGTGTGTAATTGTGAACCTAATTATACATTTATAGGGAAGGGGAATGTCTAATAAAATGCATCTCACATTTTCTCCTCAGCAGATGATAGTTGGCATGAGTCTGCCAAGCAAGTGACTCTCTGTTCTCCGGAGTTTCCGTTGTGTTCATCTCCCTCCCGCAGTGTACCTGTTGAGATGTGGCGTTGTGTAGCCCGGTGGAATCCCCCTGAGCCAGCTCCACGTTCTGCTGTGAAGCTGTAGCCGCGGGCGCTAGACAGAGTCAAAGTCATGTCATTGAAGTTATGTGCTGGTGTCCTTCTATGAACTCCCCTGCGCTAGAGGACTCACTGCCACCGTTTGATGTCATTGTGCAGTTAGATGACTCATACGCTACACTCATACACGTCGTTGTGGTCGTATAAATGATCGCTCGCTCTCTGCATCACAGACGGAGACAGACAGACGCGCACGCACGCACGCACGCACACACGCGCGCACACACACGCACACTTACTTTGTGACTTCTCAGGGTGTCTTGTCTCTCTTCTCCATTTGGCGCGTCGGTTTGAAAACCACACCTTTTGGGAAACGATCACGAGAGACTCAGAAAATAGACCCAAAAGAAGACAAAGCTGCATTGTTTAGGACAGAATGACACTCACTTTACCTTGATTTTATCCTCAGGAAGGTGTATTTTCTCTGATAGTTTCTCCCTTGTGTACATGTCTGCATAGTGGCTCTGAGAGAACTCTACAGTTGACAGAAAATATAAAAGTTCAGAATAGAAACGTCATCAAAAGTCATTAACCAGTAGTATATCATAGAATGGCCTAGAATAGAGTAGAATAGAATAGAAACGACCTTGCTCCAGTGCGTTGCTCTGCTCGGGGGTGTAAGTGGTGCGGTTCTGGTTCACAGAGTCTTTGCGTTTCCAATTATCACCGCACGCCTCTGGCTCCCCCGTCTGGTTCTGGATCGAGTCTGGAGTCCAAGAGTTGAAAAAGAGTACACAATTTCAAACTAATCTAAAGTCTATGAAAACTAAACAATGGTGAAATGCAGACTACGACTGTCACCAAATGGGGTAAGGATTATATTTGGTAATTGGCAGCATCACTCATGCGCCTCATGATTCAATTTACCTGGATACGCTCCGCTGAGCGCATTGATTTCCATGCACATCGGCCCTTGATCAAAATGTAGTTTTCTAAGAAAGCGATTGATGGAGGACACCTGAGAGTGAAAATGTATTAAAATGTATTAGAACAAAAAAAACCATTTCAAATCTTTGAACTTTGCTTAAAGAAATCAAAACATATAGCCTAGTAATAATTCCCCACTTACACTGGGAACGTGGGATGGTTTACAGATGCCCTGAGTTGCGAGCTTTTTACGGATTTCCCAGGCGAAAATGGTTGGGTTTTCCCTCTTGCACTGAACGATTCTAGCGATGACCTCCGAGGTGAGGAGTCGAGGTCTGCTGCCTCCAATGGCCTTCGGATCGAGTAGTCCCGTTTTATAAAACCGACTCAGAATCTTACTGATGCAACCAATCGACACCTGTTAAAAGCACAATACGTTAAATAGTTTTCTGAGTAGGCCTACTTCACACTTCACCACGGAATTTGGCGCGTTGCACTCAGGGGTTCAGCAGATCGGATATCTGACATGCACGAATGAATAATGTATTGCGCACCCGGATCATTTTGGAGATTTCGCTCGGACGCACGCCTTCTGACGCCAGGTCAATGATTCTCCTTCGCTTGGAAGGTGGCAGTGGCCGGCCGTTGAGAAATGTCCCTCCGAGCTGGTTAACAGATCCACCACCTTATCAGACAACAATACAATCACGTTTACGCATGAAGAGACCTACTTTATAAAATATCAATAAAAAAACGTATAGCACGGACTTATCCAGACATTACAGTAGACAGATTGTATATTGTTGTCTTATCATTTGGCTGTATAGGTTATATTTTGAAAAAGAGTGAGTAACCTGCACTTGGTAAATCCATATTTCCGCACATGTCCACTTTTTCTCACGATTGATTGAAAAAATAGACTTAATATTGAAAAAGTGAAAACTATACAAAAAAAGGGAAATTATAAAAATAGTAACGTTTTTTCCGATATAAAACAAACTCACAACAGCCTAAGTTCGGACAGCCCAGAGAGAAATAATACTAATGCGTAAGCAAGAGCTCCCTAGCCAACTTTTACGCAAGACTGGTGTTGTCCACACGCCTGTGGCTGAAAGCGTCGACAGGAAGCATGGTCGATAGCACTGATTTTATAGGCCTACAGACTTCGAGATGACGCGGGGGCCTGAACACCCCAAATGTAAATATTGCATACATATAAATCCAGGAACTATGGATATCCAAGGAAATACATTTGTATACTTGTATTACACACTGGTGTTGTGGAATCATATGTGGCCTCAATGCTTCCGAGGATGAAATAGTGAAATAATTCCATATTTTGAACCCCATTCGCAGATACATTTCAGAGAAGACACACCAGTGAGGCTCTTTTAATTAGGACCACGCCTCTGTCTTTATTTTTCTCACAATAACATACAAATGTACAGTTCTAACACGTGGCTGCCCCACATGTCTCTCCTGCTTCAAAGACATTTGGGTCACGTGACGTGAGCATCCTTCCCTGAGGTAAGTGGTTCAGATTAAAACGATTGAGTCTACTTTCATAAAACAAACATTTGGAAATCTGTTCCGATGGCGACTGCCATATGGTATAGTGCTTTTGATCAATCATAAATCCATCACGCAGTCTCTCTTTATTACATTTTCTTTCGAGCGTGAACAAATAGACTGGAATACTCGAAAGGCAAGGGGACCAATTGTAGGACCTGGTTTATTCAGAATGGGGAGGCAGAAAAACCTCACAGATGTTCCTTGCTCAGCCTGTAGATAAAAGGCGTTGTAAACGTTTCAAAGGGAATATTTGACGAGTAAATATTAGCCTATCTGAAACCCATACAGGCCTCGTCTTGTGGCCCGTTTAATGACTAATTGAATATCATTAGTTTGGTCCACAAAGACCGAAGAGCCACCAACACATATATATGGCTCGGATTTTAGATTTTAGAATGCCATATGGCACAAATTATACATTAACCCACAAGTTAGCCGACAATAATACAGCGTCCAATAAATGAGCTTGCACAGTGTCTAGCCATTTTGGACACCAGCATCTCCTTGCCAACCCAGAGAGAAGACAAATAAAGTCAGCCTACTTATTTATTACCGATCATTTGACAGGACTATTAATTTATAGTGCTTAATTGCACGTGTTTCGTATAAAACCACAAGCTGATAAAACACTTGTGTCGTGGACTAAAGAATAGTAGAAAAACATTGCCTGCTGTGCGTAAACGAAATCTGAGCTCACCAAATAAGATGGCGTATTATCTTGTGTACTTTTTTCAGCATATTAATAGGGGTTCAGTCTTTACTTACTTCCTATTCGTTTGTTTTTTGACCCTAGTACGTATATTTGCGCGTCCTTGCACCCAGAGCAATGGAGAAATATGATTATTTTACCCGCGTAAAGAAGTGCCATAAACCTATCCAATGCGCACGGAGTTGCCACGTGCGCAATACAGTCCGTCATTGCAATAGTTGCACAACCTCGAATTTTACCACGATATGTAAGCAGAGGAAAATGTATATATTTTCTTTAACTTTGAGATTGTATATCTTGAATGTAAAAAATGAGTGATTACATGACGCTTGCACATGATACTGACCTAAGCCAGTAGGCTGCCCTCTCCTTTTGATTTCATTTGCCACCACTTGTATATTGAACCAAGTGGTCGCAAGGGTGATTCAATTGTCGGTCTGTAGAGGAGATTAAACTCAAACAACTATATACTAACCCAAGACAACCCTTCGGCTTAGCAGCATATGTACTAGTGAGAGGCTACTACATTGATAGCTTAAAAAGTTGTAGAAATCTTCGGCACCCTCCGGGCAGTTGGCCTACACCGAGGCCTGAAGACTATTCCTTTTTCCGATTTGATAAAACGCAACAGGCCTATTTGCTCAACATTATTATACTATGTGTATTAGTTTATGTGAAGCGGGATAGATCAACGCCGAAAGTAACGGTTTAAAAAAATGCATGAATCCCATAGTAGGCTACTTGTATAGCTCCCTATTTTTATTGGAAGAGGCAGTTTTAAAGCGTTGAAAATAGTGTTGAACGTGTATTTAAATTATTCTAAATACATCAAAAGTACAATCCAATTCGCACAAGGAATTCTACAAAAATGCGCACTACTGTGTGGCATAATTAAAATGCTGGCCTTCATGTCTAAACTAAATGCAATGCTTGGATAATGGGTAATGCGTCCTAACTGTCATGAGACGTGGACGGATTCTGTGTCCTATTAAGGTTAGTCTTATCCGAGCTGCGTTGTAGGACAGGGATTCATGTTTAGAAATAAAAAGCTTTCTAATAAAGAGACGTTAAACATATGCATAACAATGAATAAGTAACTCAATAGAAAAAGGGGTAAAACGGTTTTGGCATCAGTGATGGTGGATATTACATGATAATAGGCTTTATTTTCTATTATAGGCTACTTTTAACAATTAAATATGGCATCTAAACTATGATGTTGAATATTGTTACCC
>OMKP01022665.1:0-14319 GCA_900302375.1 Bathygadus melanobranchus
TTCATGTTTAACGGGAAAGCTCTGCTCGTCTATGTCTAATACGGCCACTTTGTTATTTACAAGCAGGAGGATAAGAAGGTGATAAGCAGGAGGAGGTCAAGGGGTGAGGGGGGAAAAAGTAGGGAATGAAGGAATGGCAGAAAGAGAGGAGGTGACCACACGCACACACACACACGCACACACGCACACACACTCTAAGGAGAGTCTAAACGGAAGGTGGGGTGGATGGGTAACAGGGTTGCGTGTGCTGGTTTGTATATCTACGCTGCAGGGTCACACATCTCCTGCGTCCATTCGCCGTTGGAGTGTGCTTGGTGCCTCATGCGAGGGGGGGTGTGGGTGGGACTTGAACACTGCTTGCTAGTGCTACGCGCGTCTGCGCTGAACACAGGCAACAAGGCCCTCCTCTGACGGGCGGCCATGCTCTCGAGGAAGCACAGGGTGAACCCCAGCGGCGTGGCCAAAATCAGTGCCAAGGCCAGAGACTGGCTGGCGGTCAGCATGACGACCAATAAGAAGGCTACCAGAAGGCAGGGCAGGAAGTACGGGGAAGGGTTTGAGAGGTAACGGCGCAGGGATGAGAAGAGGACGGACAGAGAGAAGGAGGAGAGCCGCGGAGGAGAGGAGAAGGAGGTGATGGAGGGAAGAGTGGCGAGAGAGAAGAGGGAGGAGAGGCAGGAGAGAGAAGTGGCGGAAGAGAGAGAGGGTACATGTGACAGAAAAGGGTGTCTGGGAATCGCAGAGGCCAGACGGAGGACTCGGGTAGGCAGATGGCACTTAAGGAACTGCATTGAAATAGCTAATTTTACACTCACAACGGTAGCAATTTGGCTTATGAATTTTGAAGTTGTTGTGAAAAATGAGGCCAATTTTGGGATAATTCCAGGAAAAATATTACATTTCCCCACTTGACCTGATATCATCCTGGACAAAGTACTTGTCAAAATGCCCATTTTCTTTTTTAGACTTAAAACCGTCTCAGCTGGCATCGCAACATTTGCGGCCTTGGCCAGCAGGGACATGAAACACAGGACAAAAGACACATATTTAACCACACCCCTAGGAGAGAACCAGCCCCGCCCACTAGAAGCCCCTGCCATTGCTATGGGCACCGACTGACACATAAGCTCCTCCCTCAAAGCCTCAGAGCTGAGGGAGTGCAGCGCGTGGGAGTGGCTTGGGACTGGGGAGATAGAGTGGTGGTTCTGCGGAAGGCGCTCGCCGTCGGGGAGACACAGGTCCAGGAAGGTGGATGAGACAAGGGCGTTCAAGGGGAGTGCCCAGGGAGCCCTCGAGGCATCGCCGTCCTCGACCACGCCCTCGTCCTCCGAGATGTCGGTTAGGCCGTTTTCAAACTCGGAGATGGAGTCGAGGGAGGGAGGGAGCGAGGAGAGCGAGGAGCAAGAGGAAAATGAGGGCGGGAACATGAAGATAGACTGATAGAACAAAGGAGAAGAGAGAAGCAGAGGTAAAAATATACAAGGGAGGAACAAGGGAGAGTGGGGAAAGTTGAATCGTGACACGCACACGCACACACACACACACGCACAGCAGAGAGATGAGGTGAAGTGCACCGTAAAAATGAGGCCAAAACATGCCGTGTTTTTGCAAAGTCACAGGCCGTATTTTTTTCCCCCAAGAAAATAGGACCATGCAGGGTGGTGGTGGAGGAGGAGGTGAAAACAGAGGGAAAGAAGAGGAGATACACAACGTTAGTCAGTGAAACACGCACAACACTCTGGTTAAAAAACAACAGCAGGTGTAAAGTGAGCAGGGAGACGGGGAGCAGGTCTGCAGGGGACAGGGTGCGTAGTGTGGCGCAAGGCACGCAGGGTGCCACTGGTGAGGGGGAGAGGTAGGGCTGGACAATCAATATCACCATAATCTTTGAGAGTTTTGGGATATATATGTCGATAGCTATCATGGAAAAAACAAACAAACACGCATTACATAATCAAAATGACATCTATCGCATTGAATTGCATTTTAACGCCATGTGTGATGTCTCAAAAAACTGACATTTTAAAATAACATTCTTTTAAAAAAATGACCATTTTGGGATCTTTTTTTTTTTTACCCAAACGTACTTGTTATCATCAAGGTAGACAGCAGGATTGTGTATAACACAATAGCATATCATCACAATATGATTTCACTCAAATACGCTAAACAATAATAGTGAATTATTGTCCAGCACTAGAGAGATGCCCGGTGCGGGTGGGAGGAGGTGGGGTAGGGGTGAGGGTAGGGGTGTGGGGGTGAGGAGCGCACAGTGGTCAGGTACTGAATGCCTTGCAAATGGCACTAAAAGCATAATCTACTCATACTCTGTTTCCTTCAGTGGTATGGTTGAAGACCATATTGACGGACATTACACTTAGAGATTACCTCATTACCATGTTTTCAGCATGGTAATGAGAACGTATTGGTTGTTGTACTATGTACAGCACATAATATTTGGTGGGTCCCGGGTCAAAAGCACCTCCACAGTTGGGTGACAGCATGAAAACGTTTGATCTATTTAACATTTGATCTATTCATAACACAGGGTAGGCCCTGGTTCAACAGGGGTAACACAGATTGACACAAATGGAAGCTAAATCAGTTATAGAATCTAAACTAGTGGACCCTGTGTATGACTTTGAGCGAGTCTCATATACCCTAGTAGCTGCTGTACAGCTAACCAATGACCCTGCTCTAGATAACGTCCCAAGAGACAAGCTAATGGTGGCTAGTGCTGCTCTAAAAAGGCTATTAGTGAGTGAGTGCTGCAGGAAGTCACACTTTCTGTCATTATAGATAACATCAAAATGCTACCTGCTACAGTTCTCCAACACACAACACAAACCAAAAGGTAGGAGAAAAGTTAGGGTTAGCATCCAGAGCCCTGTGGAAGAGAAGGGTGAACATTGTAGTAGTTGAATCCTCTTCGTTCACCTGTGAGGGGTTTGTCTCAACCAAAACCTGCACGTTCATAAGAGCATAACCCCTCTGAACCTAGTTATTGTTATAACTCTGGATGCTTGACAAAAGATGAAAACTGGGTCTCTAAGACACTTTTGTAGTTAGGTCTTCGATGACCGGATGGACTCCTGTGTCCCGGTTCAGCTAGGGGAAAGGTCAGTTGTATGATATCCATCCACATTCTTAGTCTATCTCTTCCTCTCCATGACACTCAAGACACACACACACAAACACTCATACAGTCTCTTTGATCGCGTTCTTCCTTGTGCTGCTGTGTATACTCACCTTTGAGTCAGAGTGGAGCTCCAGGTTGGGCTCGTGGCCGTTCTCAGTGCCCGCCTCAGTAATGTTTATCACGGGTGCTGATAAGAGAGGAACCGCAAAGGAGACAACGCAGACACATCGCTCAGTCAGCAATGCGTAAGACAGATCAATGTATTCAGCCCCTACAGGTTAAGTCGAGTGGAGGTTACAGTGAAATCACAAGGATAAAGTGCTGTTTGGCATGATGCTGCCACCAGGGGTCAGTGTCATGCCACGATAAACAATTGGTAGTCTTTGGATTAAGGGTCAGTGAGGTTTATGTAGTTTATCACATAGCTATCTAATGGGGAGCCAGAACGGTGGTCTGTGCACCAATTTAGGTTCTAAAAAGACAAAAGAGGATTTTATATTAATTTTGAATTGGACAAATCAAAACATTACAATATACTAAATGTTTTAGATGATTACATGATCCATTTTGATTTGATTACAAATTTCCCATTTCTGGAAAGTACTAACACTATGGCCACTATCTGCTCCTAATACACTATCTGGTATTCTTCTAACAAAGCCCACTCTGCCTCCTATTCCTTTTACTTCTCTGTGACAGGAAACATGTGTCGCTGCTATTTCCTGTATCTGGTCAGACAGAAATACTCCAAACCATGCGCACATGCACACGCACACACTGTCTGCAACTCTATACAGCATTCTGGTTCAGCATCGAGAACGATGTATATGTACATTGTATTTAATTTCTATTGATCTAAAACCCATTATCATTCTGTAATTGTGTGTGCATGCGCCTGTTCCCACTTTAGATGTGTATTTTCCATGGGTGCATGTGTGTGCATGTGTATGTGTGTGTGCGTGCATGTGTGAGAGAGCTACCTCCATCCAAGCTGCGGCTGATCCTCTTGGATGAGGTGCGCTCAAAGTTGGGTGCTGGCCGGTCGATGAGGGAGCTGGCCAGGCGGGTCTGGGTCTGCGTGCGCCCACTGTAGCGGAACTTGGAGCCCAGCGTCAAGAAGCGAGCCTTGGGAGGAGCCTCGGGGCTGTTTAACCTGAGGGACCAGCACGCATGGAGGAGAGAAGACATCATACTTACAGGTAGCCGTGCAGGTGAACATGGACCAAAGCATTACTTACTACACAGTATTTGCCCATCTACTGACTGGATATGGCAGCGCTGATATGTTACCTATCACTAGCTCAGGAGGTAGAGATGGTTGTCTGGCAACCGGAAGGTTGCTGGTTCTATCCCTGGCTCCCCCTAGCTAAATGTCGAGGTGTCCCTGAGCAAGACACCTAACCCTAACTGCTCCCGATGAGCTGGTTGTTGCTTTGTATGGTTGACATTGCCGTCGATGTATGAATGGGTGAATGTGAGGCAGTGTAAAGCACTTTGGATAAAAGCGCTATATAAATAACCCATTTACCATTTTACGTATCAGCACGTCGGCTATGCTACAAGGCAATGGATAGCGTGATTGAGTTATGAAAACATAACGTAACTAATCCAGAGACTGAGTTGTAATAAATAATTAATCATTATTCATTCATCCGTCTCATCATAGTCTTCATCTGTCTGTCAAGCCGTAATACATTTGTGGTAATAACAGCCGACGTGAATCAACTTGAGTTATCTTGGCGAGTGGGGAAGAATATATGTCTGTGTGTGTGTGTGTGTGCGTGTGTGTGTGTGTGCGTGTGTGCGTACCTGAAGAAACTGTGATTCTCCACACACACTTTCCACAGCCTTTTGGCAGACCGGTGGTTGGGTAGTTTGAATCCCACCGTGCTCTCAAACTGCTCCGTCTATCAAGGAAAACAATTAGGGCCAAAATAAGAGGTACACCACAACAAAAACAAACAGAGGAGGGAGGAAGAGACTAAGTATAGGATGACATCATTCAAAACCTGTTTGTCCAGATGAGAAAACAAGCAGGAAGTGGACGAGTAACGGAATAGCGACCCCATTGTTGGCTCCAATAGTGACAATTGTGTTCATGTTACACATGGTGTGGCCATGGTACACGCCCACTATGTCCCATAAAGGGTCTCAACATTACAGGTGGAATCCTAAAAAAAGGTAACCGTGGTCATCCACACTGAACTTAGTAATTACTATGCTTGCAGAAGACTCTAAATTGCACTACTGTGTATAGAATATCAAGACGAAACTAAAGCTACGTGATACGGCCATATTGTGTGTGTGTGTGTGTGTGTGTGTGTGCGCGCGCTAGTTGTTGTGACGTGTCTCCGCACCTCTCCTGGTCTGATCTTGATGTAAAAGTTGTTCCTCTTGTAGGAGATCTTGAGTATTTTGGGCCAGGCGAAGCGATTGATGCGAAGCCTGTCCTTGTAGACCAGGAGCCCGTTGGCACACACGCCGAGCATGATGTCCACACCCTCTGAATCCTGTGATGCAAGCACACACGTTTTACAGTCATGGATGCATTACAGTCAAATAATAAAAGGTTACATTTTATACTGCTTAAAAGAACAATACTGAACATATAAAACGTGCATTTTAAAAAGTATAGTATATTATAAGCAATTTCTATATGTATTTACATTTCAGTAACAAAATATGATCCAGAGACCAACAAGATATATGGGACGCTTCACTGAGTTGCACTGATATAGACATGGCAGGCACTCAGACTGTTTTAGAGCATCGGGAATTCAATAATGATACACACACATGCGTGCACACATGCACGCTCACTCAGACGCACACACACAGAAATGTAACTCCATTAGCTGGCAGGCTAACACACTAACCAGTCAACAGATGTGGAAAAGCAAATTGAGGGAAGTGGAGAGGTCTTAATAATACAGGTTTCAAAGGATGATGAAACGCAGAATGGGCGCCCGAGACAGATAGATGAGAAAAGACATACAAGGAGACACAGACTGACAAGGCAGACAGAAGGGACAGGCAGGCAGACAGACAGAAAACGGATGGGCAGGAAACATTGATTACAGTCGGTAACCAACAAGGGGAAAATCTGTTTGGCTAATGGCTAAGGATTTCTAATGTCGATAATGGACGCTTTTTACTGTAAAACACGTGTGCACACGTGCCCTTCCCATGCTATTAGGGAGCAGCCGATCGACCTGCATCTGGTCTGTGCGCCATAACATTGATCAAAACCAAAAGTGGAAGTCTGAGATAATCGCTCCTAGTTGCCGTGGCAATGGCGGTAGCATGGCGTAAACAACAACCCTGTGAGGACACAGCTCTGTGTCAGAGGGGTGTGGTGGCAGGTCTCGAAGACTTCATCAGACATGCATTTGTTCTATGTACTAGCTGTTGCTGTGAACTCAGCTGAAAGTCATAGTGCAACATCAAAAAAGACAACATTTTGGTGCTTGTGGTTTACTCAAAAGATTGCGTGCTGGTTTGTTTTCCCCTCCCCTGTATTTCTTCATGTTAATAATCCTGTCACACTGTATGTATGAAGATTGGACTCTTGCTCAGTCTAATTATCTGCCATTATAAACACTGTACTACAGCGTACAGAAAGTGGTCTCTGTGGGATAAGTAATTACTTTTATGGGCTCTCTCTGTTGCTCTCGCCTCTTATTGCTAAACAAATGGAACTTGACCTTAAAGAGAAACCACCTTTTTACTCTATAGTAAAACTGTCTGACTACTTACACGCACAATTGTTCACACACACATACTAAACGGACTGTCTGTCTCTTATTCTTTCACATACATACATTCTCTCTCTCTCTCTCTCTCTCCTAGTATCCCAGGAGGGGAGAGATAGGCAGTTCCCATGGAAATGGCCTCCCTGCTTTCCTAAGTGTGTTTGTACAGCTGACACACGCACAAACACACCATCTCCCTCTCTTGCCACATCAAAGGAAAATGAGCCAAAATTCCCAGACAGGTTAAGAAAAGATATAACATACATTTTTTTTTATGTTGCTGGATTCATTGTTGATCTTTCGTTGAACCACAATGGCTAAAGAATAACCATGCCATTCAAAAAAGTCTTTATGCCAATGTGGACCATGATACAACAACAACCACCCAGCAATGTGGAGAATAGACACAGCTAATGTCAATTCATGTGGTGCCTGATGCAAATCAGCACGATGCTCTACCCAGTGAGCTAGTCGGGGAATGAAGCACCTACCCCTGGCAATGGTAGCGCCAGTAGCCACACCTGTATAATGAACTAGTGAGGACTACAAAACACCGGGGCCACAAATTAAATCTAATGTAATCAGTGGCCACAATATGTTCTGATGTAAGATAAGAGGGGTTTCATGGAACAGGCCACTACACACCTTGGCGCGGTGAAGGTCCACCCCGTACATGGACAGCTTCTTGGCATTTTCTAGAAACTGGGTGTCGGCCTGTGCTGGGGTCATGCCCCTGGAAGCAAGCAACAAACAAAAATAAACTATGGCTGCATAGGTTAAAGGCTACATTCTGAACAAGTTTCGTGAGATACATCTTTGTTTAGGTTTATGATGAAACAAGAAATGAAAGCATCAACATAACATGTATTTCAGTCAAAAAAATAATTGATTTTATAAACAGATACAAAACAAAAAGATTGGCTAATCTTATATATATATATATATATATAAATGCAGTCCCTTTATTATAACCCATTATATTTAAGTAGCCACAAAACTATCAGTATCCAGAGAGTAAATGTTGTGCATTCCCCTTTGGCTGTGGTTATTTGACCGTAGCCAAAACAGACCACTCCCTCGAGTAAACCACCACCTCGACGCTGTGACCTCCGACCTGTGTGACTTGTGGAGTTCTAGAATCTTCTCCTCCATCTCACTGTTCTGATTGGGCGCGAAGTTCAGCTGGGTGATGTAGTCCAGAGGCTGTGGCTGTTCTGGCTCGTAGTCCCCATGCTCTGCCTATGAAGTCACGTAAGAAAGAACACATATATATTTAAACCTGCCTTTTCAATTAGATTTTCTTTTGATGCAAGTAATAAAACCACTCAATATATCTGCACTACCATCTATAAAATCAATTGACTGCATTTTGGGTTCCAATTGTGAACATTTTACCATAACAATTGCGTCTTCATAGCGTAGAGAGATTTTTTAAACCATCCACTTCTTGTCAAAATAATCATACCAGTAAGTTACATGCTCATTAACAACAAATGCCTTTTGTCCATTTTTGGAAAGACACGCCGCTGAAACTCTACGATTGACATTCAGAGTCTCGCATTGTGGGACGGATTTGAACTCACTAACTAAAAGGTCATCTAATTTTTTAAAAAGTCAACGCGAGACGATGGTACACAATTTGGTCTTGTTCGGCAAAGCTCCCACTCGCATACTCTACATACGCACATCGACAGTTGGAACTTGCCCTTTCCCTGCCCTCCCACTAGCCCGATCCAAACACACACACACACCTACCTGCAGTGTGTAGGATCCCAGCAGGGCATGAGTGACAAATGAACAGGGGAGACGACCTGAAGCCACATCCTCACGGAGCTGCAGACATAACAGGTACCTGTGATGGGAGAAACAACGATTACATCCCTGACATAGTGGAGAGATAGGATATTAAAAGCTATAGAGTCATAGCGAGAGTCAATACGTTCAACCATTTGTGTATTCATTGAGAATAAAACTGTAAACGCCGTAAAAACAATTTGATCCAGGATACCATGGAGCCCAAGGCTTTGTGTCTGTGACTCTGTCTGTATAGTCTGAATGTAGGCCATTTGTTAAAATGGTCTTCTGAAGCCTCTGTCTTGACACTCAATTTCATCTTCAGAAGAATATATCCGTAACAAAACAGGAAACACTGCATAGCTCCGCCCTTCGCACTTCCTGATTTCCGGCCCAGGCTCTGCGCAGTCTTCCCCCAGAGGTTCGGCTATAGCATTGTCGAACTTCTGGATCCGAGACTACAATAACACTAACACCACAGTCATCTGGGATTTGTGTGTTGTTTTAATGACTGACTTTAAAAACCCGAAAAGTACCAACTACAATAAAATCACATATTGTAAGTAACGTTGAGTACCTGGTAATGTCCTCAGTCAGCAGTGACGGATCAGGAGGGTAAAACTTGACGTTGAATGAAAACTGCCAGTTGTTGCCTGTGTGTGGTGAGAGAGAGACACAGAGAGACAAAATGTACTCACATTTCTGTATTCCTCACATGGATATAAACCAAAGCAAACCAAAGTTTGTACACCATGACTCCAATTAAGAAAATATCTGGACAAATACAGAGTAAAATACAGAAGACAATTACAATTTCGAGAGCAATTAATATTATTTTAAGGGCAAAATGCCCACGAGCCCCTGTTAATTTAACACGTCTAGCTTGACCAAATCATTTTCTTCTGAAAGCTCCATAACCACCATGCTGATGCCATTTTCTCCCTCTCCTTCTCTCACTCCACGGTCAACACAGAGGCTATTATATCAAAGATGCTTTGATGTATTCTACACTTGGCTTATCAACGCCACCATGTTTGGTGTCCTTCACACTGACTTCACACGTGTAACCTCCCTCAATCTCTCCATTTCTACCTCTTCTCCAGTAACTCTATCTCTCTATCTCTCTCCTCTCCCTGTGTGAAGATGACGATCACGTCATCTGGAAAATTTAATCTGGGAAAAGATGACTTCATATTCAGACCATTTTTTCATCTGTGTGTACACAGACAGAGACACACACAAAACAGAAACGACAAGTATAATAAGGAGAAATACAAGAGGAGGTGACAGAGCAAGACGATGCCACCATTAAATTAGGATGCTAATGTTTTGTACTGTACAATGTATGTTTTTTTTTCCTCAACCGTCAACATTCAGACAACATTATCAAAGTTCCTTTACTGTGATATTGTAGACCATAGAAAAATGCACTGTTCACAGCCAGTTTCGGTTATAGATTCAGGTTTCACCAGAAAAGAGTTTCTTATTTGAAATTATTTGAATGTGAGTGGGTGTGCCTCTGGGAATGTGTGTGTATGTGTGTGTACGCGTGTTATGTGATTTGATCTTGTGCTCACTCCACACCCAGCCTATTCAATCATGCGATACTGAAATGATCAGGCCCACGGGGATAGCAGGTGGAAACACCAGATGTCTTGCTGAATGTACCTGAGTGAAGATGGCACCGCTTGTATTAAAGCATTTATAAAAAGAAAAGAAGAACTTCTGGAGGGCATTATAAACTAGTGCTAATTGTAATGTGGGTGGATGCCACCTCAGCATACAGCAGACTAGAGCTGCTATATCTTGGCAAAAACGTTAATCACTCAATTATTTGAGTCAAGGGCGAGATCACGATTATAAAGGCGAATACAGTATTCATTGATCTTATGGGAAAATAATCTTTTTTGTCACAGAATGTTTCATTATCGCTAAAACAAGTAAATGCTTTATTAGGGTTGGCTAATGTTAGCTCAACCGCAAGCTCTGGGTGTTGTGAAGTTGGGGCTTTTATGAGAGTGAAACCAAGGCACACGCCTTCAAATGGCTCTTGCTCAAAACAGTGACAACGAAATTTCTACTATAATCTACTATAATCCTATAATCATTTTGTGTCGATTTTCTGGAATTCATGATCGTGGGAAGCCCAGATTGTTAGCACGATGAAAACTCGAATTATCAGCTCTACAGCAGACTGCAGACTACAACAATCCATTTCAACCGGAGTCTCTGGAGACTTGGATGGCAACGATGAGTGTGTGGCACACCAGCCAAACCTTACTGCCTGATGGAAAGCTCCTCCACCCTTCAACAATATTGATTTTACAAAACGTACACAAACTGCTGATAAAGGGTTGTAAAGGAGTCTACACTGTGTTCAAACAGTTTTGCGACATTTTAACTGTGAGAATTATTTTTTCCAGCAATGATTTGGAAACCCCCTTTGTTTATTTCTATCTTCTAACGGCTTGGTCACAATCCAGAAAGCTGAAAAAAAAAAAACTCCCAAAAGAAAAATGCAAAAATGATGTATGGTTGCTAAATGCTAACCAAACTGCTTTAGAGATGGGCAGGATGGAACAGAGGCGTGTGAAACCAGTCATTTGTGTGGTATGTGAGCGCACACACTGAGACAGACACATTCAGCGCGCACACAAACAGAAACACAGGCGCTCGCACACGTGAGTAAGTAGAAATACAAAGTATACACACACAAACACACAGGTAGATGTATACAAATCTCTGTAATTGTGCAGGAACTACAGTATACACCCATGTCTGAGACTTTGCGTGCCCCTTTCAGACACTTTATACAGGGTTTCTCCTGGCTCAAAATAAGGCTTCAGTGGTAACTTTGCATGACAGGAACTGTGTAATCTCCGGACATTTATATTTGAGAGGTAAGTTCAGGTCTTCAAGAGACCATGTGATGTATTGAAATGCATGACATTAAACATTACAAATGTGAAATTTTAGCCACCAAAAACTTTGGTGGCTAATTAATGCCTTTATTATTGTTGTGGTGGGTTTACTCAATTGTCATTTTTTCATTTTACTTTTATTTTATGACCTTTGAAAAAGTCCTTTACCATTGAAGGTCATTTGTTTGTTGTGATTTTTCCCACATCAATAAAATAACTAAAATGGAGCTGAATGGGACTGTACACATACGACGTGACTTCAGTTTTGTGAAAAAGCAACATTAATTTGAACCTAGGTCTGTTTTCGATGGCTCTAGCCTGCAAATGAATCAGTTTTTTCCTGCTTTTTACTGTTACTTTTACTGTAGAGCTAGCGATACACAGGGATACACACTTCTACACAGCGGTTTTAATGTCCTATCCGTTGGGAACATTGTGAAGGACCGCCTAAGCCTTTTCAATGCAGGAAAAACCCTGCACTAATTATGAAGGCAGTGCAATACTTTATAGGGCCAAATGACACGTTTCAACTGAAAATTCCATCTGTAAGTACAAGCTAGCGTTTCAGATCGCAATCCTGCATGCACATTGTGTTTTAAAGGAGAAGAATTGTACAATTAAAGTACAATAAAGTGATGCTATTCTACAACTACAAATTACCAGAGCTTTGGAAAAAAAGCACAATATCCAACTGTTGAGGCAATCCACCATCTTGCCATCTACACTACACTGATTTAAGGAGCTGTTGCGACCATCGTTTACATTACCGTAACATATTAAAAGGGACTATGGACTACTTCTTGCACTAGCTTTAATACGCCAGCTAAGTGGCTCAGAAAACATATCATTGTTAAAAGGCATAACATACTTTACTGCAATTTCCTACACGTCTGGTATACAGCTTTTAAAACTTAATACCCGGCTTAGAAATCTTTTCAATCGGGAAACAATGTGTATGGGGGAGGGGGAGGTTGCTAGTAAAGAACCACTTAGAGTACAACTTACTGCGTATCTGTCTCTTGATTTCCTTAGTGGGGTCCAACCAACACTATTGTGAGGAAACAGAAAGGAAATGGTATCAGTTGTCTTATTGATACAATAAGGCATATGTTGCATCAACAAAGCAATACAGACATACATTATTATTATTATTATTATACATTATTTTCATAATTTCTTTGTCTTTTGTTTGGGTAATGAAGAATGAGACCAAAGTGTGTGTGCGTGTGTGTGATACCCACCCTCTGTTCATAGCTGTCCTTATAGGTTAGACCGAAGTAATCCCTCTCCATTAGGTTGAGGTGCTCGTACACTTTAAAGTACAAGTACTGCCCCTTCGCCCGTTTCTGAATAGAGACAGAGAGATTACAAAGATGAGTTATAATATCCACCATACAGGCAAACCTGTGAGCGTCGATCCCAAATCAAAGTGAGCGAAACAATGGCTTCACAGGTCCACATTATACGACCCCTAACCCCTAACACCCCTAACCCTAAACTCCCTGAAGGCCAAGGGAAAAACTCCCTTGGCAGGAACAGGAACACAGAAGAAGGATCCCTTCTCCCAGGGATGGTTAGGAGGGGAATTGGTGCCAAGATGACACCTGAGCTGACACAGTTTTAGAATAGTATTAGCCATTTTCCACTCAAGCGGTCTGTCTCCAGTGAGCTTCATCATGAGGTTCTGTCATCGAAGGATGATATGCTGTTGGTTGGACTAATCCAAACCACAGACCGCTGTTTAGCCAGATAAACAGGGGAGCTGTAACGGATCAAGAACCAATACCATTACAGTGAGTAAAATGGGTCCCTTTTTGACTTAATCCGGGAAAAACTGACATCAAAATCCACTGATGAGAACCTTAAATGCTGCCAGTTCCTGGGAAGAGGGGCTGGAAGTTTCGAAAAAGAAATAAACTGTAGTCCTGCAGAACAGAGGGAGTGCTTTCCGCCATTCTTTGTTTTGTAATTGAATAATGCAATCACTCTGAATCTTCATCCGTCAGTCCATCTGCCTGCCTGGTGGTCCATTCCAGAGACAACCAGACCCATTCCTACAGGCAAAAGCAATCCCTTACAACTCTTTATACTCAGTCCTGTTATAGGGATTCTTACTGTGTCTCGTAAAGTACGGGTTTATTGCCTCTGGAGACAAAGCTTGAATTAAACGGTTCTTTGGACGAAGCGTTGGGGATTTTCTTTCTGAGATCCCACCACTTCTATCACAGCCGCATAAAGAATATCTTGTAAAATGTTACTTACTTATAATAAATGGTGACTTTCTATTCAACACCCATCCTTGTAGAGATTAATTTAATGTGTTTGTTGAAACAATGAACCCGTGGAATGGCTTCGTTGCATGCATCAAATTCATTTAAAAATGAGTGTGACATTTGATTGAGTGATACAGGGCTTTCTGGCTCCGTCTGCTCCTGTCTGAGTGCAGACTCCTACCAGTAGACTCAATCATCTCTACATCCTACACACTCAAATATGACGATGGCATTTAGCACGTAGCCATGTGCCACGCTGAAAGAATTCAGAGAATGCCATAAAAAAGGCAAGGAAAGTAAAATTGGTTGATTCTTTTACACTCTCTCTCCTACACGCAGTCGCTCCCTCCATCCATCCCTCCCTCCCTCCCTCTCTCCCATAAAACAGCATTTTCACAGGCAGGCGGAGGAGGAAGTGTGATATAGTGGAGGGAAAGAGG
>OMKP01022675.1:5842-18603 GCA_900302375.1 Bathygadus melanobranchus
CCCCCCCCCTCTCTCTCTCTCTCTCTCTCTCTCACTCTCTCTCTTTCTCTCACACACTCTCTCTCTCTCTCTCTTTGACTGGCAGTTTGGTGGTCTGATTTTCTTCATCCATCTTTTCCCCTATATTTAATTATACAATCTGGTCTTCCTCCCCCATACTTATCATTCATATGCGTTAATTAGCTATGTTGAACAGGCCCAATTGCTCTTTATGGAGTACAAGGAAGTCATTTAGCCACTACCCCGCGAACACACGCACACTCCCACACAAAATGTGTTACGGTGGTGTATATAATAATACATGAATGTAACATTAATATAACTGGAGGAGTAAAGTGTGAGCCATTAAATATAAATAGATGCTTTCTTATTTATTAAACTACATATATTTGGCACAACATGCATCAAATAGATGTTTTAAAATATAATGTCGATAATGTCAATCTAAAGAAAGTAGGATATTGGCACAAATAGCGAATATATGGCTTTACAAATCACTTGATAGTCTTGCAGCAGAGGGCCGTGAGATAAGGTTGCTTAAATGAATGTTACTCTTTTTTTTCACGGCACTCTGTTGGTTCCCATGCGGCCCACCTGCCTGCCAGGTGATCTGCAAAGCCGAGAGGCAGCTGTTCCACCAGTCACACAATGCAAGGCCTCTACACTCCAGATAAGCCACTCAAGACACCCCGCCCCCTCCTCCTCCTCCCCTCCAAACCCTTCCCAAAAAAGTATGCAGCTATTTAAAAAAAACAAAAAACCCAAAACAGGTCAATTCTTTGTGCCTCCCCTCTTCAGAATGTGTTCAAGGAGACCCGAACCCGGCACATGAATATTGTTAAGGCCCATGGCGGGAATCTCCTTTGTGGACCTCTCAGAACGATGCAAAGGAAACAAAGGTGCAGTACAGTAACCAGTCTGTTAATTTCGTTCCACAATTCACCTCAGGATGGTCTCATATAGTTTGCATCATAAAGCAGCATTTCTTCTTAAAAGCCCAAATTTGCTCGAGGGAATCGGGTTGTTTTTTTTGTGTTTGACTGTGGACCCCCGCAATTTCTAGGTTCCGCGAATCAGACGTGAATGTGCGGTTGAAGAACATTGGGGACTGCTAATTGGCGGAGGCGTTTGTCTGTCCAGTAGGCCCGTCTGTCCGTGGTCCTTCTGAGATCCAACCGTTGCCCATTGGTATTCAATGGAGCAACGGCTTGGCACTCCCACAAGTGATGCCACACCATTAGGGAGAAGGAGCCGGGACACTTCCATTTTCTTAACAAGAGCTGGATTTGACCCTCTCCACCAAATGTCAAACATCCCCAGTGAACGCTTTTATTTTGTGGAGCAGATGTCTCTGGAATTGTTTTTAGTTGCTATTAAAATAGAATGAAAGATACCTGCAGCCATGCGTGAGAGCGCGTTCACAAATGTGCCATGTGGTTGATGCTGTTTCTGTTTTTAAATGTAATTGATTCAATCTATTCAAGCTGATATGTAATTAGATGGACATCGGGATGCTAGATAGATACGACAGCCCTTTGATTGCTTTTGGTCTGTGATCAATGTTCAATATCAATGTAGTCAAATCAACAGATTCCGCTAAATAATTTATGTTATTCATTGTATGTTATCTATTTAATCGCACCAAAATGTATCAGATCAACAAAGGCCCTCTCTTTTTCCTTTGTTTTTTTGCTTCATTAGATACCCTAATAGCAAACGTGATCGGTTTCACAGTGTGAATAAACTGCTGATGGGAGCAAGCAGATAGAAACATAATCACTTGGTGCACATGAGTGGGAAAGAGCTCCTGTCTTTGTGTCACTCATGCTGACAAAAGCATGCCCACGATTGCATAATTAAGAGCAGAAATGTGTCTTCACACTGATTATACCTGTAATCATCGAGCTGATAGCAATTTCTGAATTTTAAATAGTGTGCCTTATTGTTTTGAGTGTCTTTATCCAAAACATACACCTAAAATTACAGTTTTAAGCCTGGAAAACTTCAGTCAGATTTAATCTTTGTCTGTCTTTGACACCTGGGCTTACATGTTAATTACAGTGATATATATATATGTATATACTGTATATATATAGTATATCATACCTCATTTACATCCAGAGTCCCAGGCCACCACAGCCCCATACTATACTACTATACTAAATTACATAATGTAAATACAGTGTACTGGCTATATTAGTGTACATTAATAATAATAATAAGACTTATTATTATTATTATCATCATTATTGTTGTTGTTATTATTATATATACATATAACTGCTATAACTATAACTATTGTAGTTAAGTAAACCCAGAATCAGAATCAGAAATGGATTTAAGTAATTTTCACATTACAAGGAATTTGGTGTTGGTGCAAACAATAAATACAGAGAAATAAGGCATTAATACAATAAAATAGAATAGAGATATTTACAATATATTCATATTAAGTGCACATTTCCTTAGGCATTACCATTTCAAGTCTAAGATCACATCAAGAAGTAATAAATAGACCAAGAGTTGTTCTTAAAGTTCAAGAGCAGCTTTCACCACATGATTATCAGTTGTTGACCTTAGAATCGATATTAATATGTATATTTTGGAAGTGAAGTTTGGAGCACTACTTTGGAGTCCGTTGTCTTTAAAAGGTCAGGTCCCTCGTGAAAAGAAATAGGCCCTTTGGAAAGGAAACGTTCAGTTTGAGATGATGCTATGTGTTGATTTGTTTGTTTGTTTGTTTGTTTGTATCACTTTCTTCATGTTCATCACCTACACTTGCATTACATTATGTAATTCACTGAAAAGTGGAAAATATGATATTGTCTGTTTTCAATGCTGCTAGAGCAAAAATGTGAAATTAACCAACTTGTCTATGTGTGCAAAAAGTCACTGAGAAATTCTATTTACATATTTACCCTGGAAAAATCTAATATATTTGACTGTCCCCATGGGAAATCTATAGATACACCAGAAAATGTATATATTTACAACTCCACTGGGAAATGTACTTGTTTACCGTTCAATCAATATATTTCATAGTTCAGCATTTACTGTAACATACACAAGGCAGAAGAACACTGCCTACTGAATATATGTGTGTACTCGTCTTCCGTAAGCAATCCTGCAGTGCATCTTTACAATAAAAAATGATCCACTGCTTGTAATATTCACTTGTGTCTACAGAGCTGCCCTCGTGGTACAGAAAACAACACACAACTTTACACCTTCAAAGCAGCTACCTGATCCAGGTTCTCTCTGTGATCAAGTGATTCCCAGGGTCACAGGGGAGAACATCTTTACTCCATGGCACTGGCCTCCCCTCCCCTCCCTCCCCCCACACTCTCTCACCCCTCTCTGCTCATCATTCTGTCATACCGTATGGGAGCTGTCGACGATGACATCCCCCAACTAGTTGGCTGTCAGGAAACGGCTGGCATGACCCTTGGAACCTAAAGATGTATTCTACACGGCCAGGTTAGGTTAATGGAAGGGAGGCTGGTGCCGCGTGGCAAGAGGCTCCCTTTGATCCAGCCGCCGGGAGACCCTTAGAGGCTTGTGAAGACAAGGTTTGATCTGGTCTTATGAAGGACGCCGTGTTGACCTGGCCCACGCTGTTCTGGGCTCTCCTGAGCACAAAAACACGCACACACACACACAAACACACGCACACAAACATGCACACGCACACAGATATGCACACATGCATACACACACACACACACGCACACTTTAGGTAGCAGTAGCCATCAATGATGGACATGTTCTTCCTTATTCCTCTATCAAACGTGTGGTTATGATCGTCAATATTCACACTAATGAATTGAGTTCTGTCAATATTGCACGTATGTAAACTAAGACATGCAGGTAATTCGACGTGTGCGTGCGTCAGAGGTGTGTAGTGTATGTAGGTGTGTAATGTATGTATGACACTGTGTGCATCTCAACGGCCCTATTAAATCTCACTTCAAGGTCTGCGGAGCTCTCTCTCTCTCTCTTCATCTATCTCTCTATCCTTTTATCTCCTCCCTCCCCCCGCTGTCTCTCTGTCTGTCTGTCTCTCTGTCTGTCTGCCTGTACACGACCTTGTCTTCTCAACACTCAACCATGTGATTCTCTACGTGTTTTTAATGGAACAAAAAATGCAATAAAATACATAATCAATCACACCCAGGTAGAACAGGTCTATCATTCAGCCCGGGCTTCGACAGCAACCAGTGGAGATCCTGTATTGAAAACATTATTATCCATAATGCGCACACACACACAGATCATGCATTTTTAAAGCCTTCACTCATGATACTCAGCTACAGTTGCAGAGCGGCAGCGATGTGCTCTCCATACAAAGCTGGTGAGAGCTGCCTTTATTTCTGACAGAATAATAGGCGCTGGTATACAAAAAGGGAGTGAGAGAAATAGAGAGAGAGGGAGAGAGATAAAGGGAAAGACACAATTTGACATCTGCTAGGTGCGACTGGGAACCCTCTCTCCTTGTTGTCTCTTTGCGTTGATGTTCCTGTAATGATTGGCCACAGAGAGAGAGGAAGAAAAGAGTGCTTGACTCAGGGTGGAGAGGAAGCAAAAAGGTGGTGTTTTATTTATTTCTTTATTCTATTTATGTGGTATTGTGTCAATGGAGATGTGCCAGCCAGTGAAAGCTCATCCTATTGGCACTTGGCGGTGTGGGATTATATATTATGAAATCAAAATCAAACTAATTTCTGTCATATACGCCACAGAAGCCAAGGCTGAAGAATCCTAGTAAACATTGCACATCCCTGCTGAGCATTGTCACTTTCATTTCACTGCATACCCTGTGTGTGTATGTGACAAATAAAAATCTTGAATCTTGAATTATTGCCGTTGTTAAAATGGCTGTATACATGTAATATAAATGTAGCAGAAGTGCTGCAGTAATATTCTCTACTGGTTTGAACCGCTAGCCTAGACTGTTATCACCTGACACTGGAAACTGAAGTGCGCTTGCTATAAGTTGGTTCAGATGTAGAAAGGTAACTGTTATGAATTAATCTGCCGTTAGTTTGGTTTTTTTCTAGCATGAGCTAGTAGTATATTATATCACATTAACTGCTGCATGGCATAACATATGATATATGAAATTTCTTGGCGAAAAACTAGCACAACATGTGGGATACCTCAAGGCTCCATTTTGGGACCGGTGTTGTTTACCCTTTATATGCTGCCACTGGGAAACATTACTGAAAACCATGGGACATATTTCCGCAGCTATGCAGATGATACAGTTGTACATGTCTCTATGTTGTACTGGTGCCAATGACACCAGACCTATTCATAATCCTAATCATTATGTTTGTCATAATAATAACAATGGGTGGGTGGATGGATGGATGATGGATGGACGAATGGACACATGGATTGTTGCTAGATGGATGAATGGACATACGGATGGGTGGATGGATGGATGATGAGTGAGTGGACACATGGATGGTTGCTAGATGGATGAATGGACGTACGGATGGATGCTTGATGGATGGATGTTCTTGGGGTATTGGGGCAGTACAGAGGGAGTTGGTCAGAGGATCAATGGCTGTATGGCTAATGATTTGAGCAGCTCCAAAGTAAACTCAGGGGAGGTTACCGGTGGTCCAACAGCATGATCTGCCCACTTGTTAGAAGCTTAACAAGATTCCTGGGAGATCCCTGGATTCCACAACAAGCAAGCTTGTATTTACTCTTCACCCAATCCACCTTTGTGATTGACTGAATTATTTACAACTCCCACCATTCATATAAAATATGCAGCCCAGCCACACACTCACCAGCTGCTGAAATATTGATTTGCAGCTTTTTACAAGCAGAAATATAAAACAAGAACATCCAATCTCAGCAAGCAGGATGAGCTAACAGAATCAGTTCTCAATGATGAGAACAGGGGAGCTTTGTAGATTTGGTTCTGCTATGAAACAATGGAGATATCCCTGGCAATTAAGTGTGTCTAATAACAACAACAACAATAATAATAATAATAATAATGAAGAATGATGATACAGTAATTAAATAAGCCATGTTACCACTGAAGCCTGAGACTCACAGAGCTGAAAGAGCAATTGTAAATGAGAAGCAGTTTTGTTATCCCCAGCCCCATTAAAATTTCATCACCCCCGCACATTTCCATGAATGGCATTATTCAAATTATGCTAAATCACATCAGCTTGCCTGCTTGCCTATGTAAAGTTGCCTGTGACAATGACGGAGGCGAGATTCCCAAAGTCTGGATGAGACCTGCATGTCATTCACCGGAATGTTTTGTATTCTAAACAGATGCTGGGATGCTCCTAAGTCTTTGGCCCTGGGCCCAAGTGCATTTGCAACGGTGCGAATTCTGGATACTAGAATTGGCACTTTGTGTCTAACCTTTGGAATCAATTACAGAGCTTGGAAACTTCAAGTTGGACAACCACAGTCGCCTGGACTTTGGCACTTCTCATTTTTTCCTTATTAAATTGTATGATATATGTTTGTTTTGTATATATTTGTATGTGCATCTTTTTTACAGTGAAACCGCATTACAAAGTGAAATGGTTGGTTCCACTTGAATGAAGTTATTCACCGATGCTCAGCAACATCACAAGGTGGCTAGAGTATTAAGTGCTGCTTTGCTGCCAATTTTAATAATCTATCCACTCCATCATCGTCATGATTCTGTGAAGGAAAAACATACAACTATGAGTTGTCAGTGATTGCTCTACTGGAGTAAATCCCTCTCATCAACTGTATGAAATCAAAACAGATAAATTAGTTTGTTTAGTTACACTGTGTGTACAATAATAGTTCAATCACTTTTCACTTCAAAGCATATGCACCTTCTAGCAAGGTGTTTTAAAGGTTCTTTCAGACTAGAAGCAACTCTCAGAATATGCTATGTTTATCATAGCATAACCTCTCATATAGGGGCCTCCATTTGCATTGGAACAACAATGCAAATGTTGTTACATTTACAATTTAATGATTGAAAACAAAATCCACATTCAATTAATAATAAGTGGGAACAGGGTACCAGAACACAAAAACAGTTTACTGCAGACCGGAGGTACTGGGCCAAACACTCTATAGTCGATCAGTGACGGCTGTCGGAATATAGAACTATTTAACAAATGAATATAATATATGTTTAACTGCCCACTGGCAATGTCTGAGGTTGGACCCACTTAGAAATGTTTCACTGAGTACAGGAACCAGGGAGTGCTGTAAAGCTGTTATTAGTCCCCTCGATGACCAAACTCAAGCAAGCTTATTGAAATGAAAGCCATTCTGCCGCTGAACCCACTGTAGCTTAATCTCCACAATTGGATCAACGTCTATGATGTACTTTTGTTTCAGCTCCAGACGTGAACATCTGCAGCTTAGCAAAACAAAGAAAAAGCAAGGAGAACAGTCAGCGAGGAAGAGGTCAGCATATATTTAAATGGATTAAACAGTTTGCTCTGATCTTACTCTGCTCCGTTTCACCCCTTGCCTCCAAAAATTCATCATGACACACAAAAAACACACACACAGACAACTCTGCTGGTTTATTATTGAGCCCCACGTGAATATCCCTCAAATATTCATCAGACAGGGAGGTTTTCCCTGCAATAACTCACAGGCTAACACAGTGAGCAATGTTCGTCTTAACTCGGACCAGGGGAAATATCAGTGATTATAGGCAAGCGATTCCACGATACCTGGCTATTAATAATACATAATAGCCGCATAAAGGGAACAAAGAGCTGTGTAATATCAGGTGACCCCCGTGTTATTAGCTCTGAGAGCAGCCATTAGTGAGTTGCCTTAACCTGCCTTAATGAGGTCTCTGCTCTGGGAAGGGGACGATCGGTGCATACAATAAAGGAGAACGAAGGAGAGAGGGGTGGGGGGTATACACTCACTAGAGCTGCAAACACATTTGAGCGCCGACTGCTGCACTGGTTTTATGGTCATATCAGTGTAATGCCTTATTTTTCTCTCTCGTGAACAGCTAATTGTATTTATTTATGTGTTGATGTATTATTCATGGTTTCTCCATGGCAACACGTTTTGCCCCCCTCAACAACCCAATCCATATGGACGTTCCACGGTCTATATTAAGTGATTGTTTCCATACATGGAGGAACCACATTTGGCAATTATAAAATCACAAAATCCCACATAAGACAATCATTTCATCCAGACGGAGGATTTTCCCCCCGTTCCTGATTAACCAAATACCAATATTACACAAGAGCACCATGTTGAAACACAAGCTACTTCTGTTTCTGATTGGATCTTTGCTTGGCATCAATCTGCACCAATCACAGACATTTCTTACACCCTGTGTCTAGCGCTTGTCTTGTGAGTCACCTGTAACAGCCGGCCGCTATCCAACAAACCACACGTTGTTTATTGTGTCGCTACAGAGC
This sequence comes from Bathygadus melanobranchus, assembly GCA_900302375.1. Classification (NCBI taxonomy): domain Eukaryota; kingdom Metazoa; phylum Chordata; class Actinopteri; order Gadiformes; family Macrouridae; genus Bathygadus; species Bathygadus melanobranchus. The sequence continues at coordinate 14,263 of OMKP01022675.1, forward strand.
TGCCGTCATGATGTGTGCAGGTTAACAATGGTGATAATAACAGTAATGACGTTCTGGTCACCCATACAATCAGACAGGGTGCATGTAGGCCGTACGGAGCGGTTTATGTTGACTTAACTGCGTGACGTTCTTTAAATACACAGCCGTGAAGCTAACATGGGTCAAACGAATTACGAGCGGCATGGCCCATGTTGTTAGAAAGACACGTCACTCTAGTAGGCGACTTGCAGATGAAGTGAAATGATGAGCGTGTACAGTATCCAGCTGTGTCCACAGCATCATATCTAACCACAGCCCATGCAGATGTTCCACACGCTGAGTAATACGTTCATGGAAACATTTATGAGAGGAGGAGAACACAACTGGATAAGTAGTTCTGCCGCTGCTGCTAATGCTTGAAACTAGATTCAGGACTTTTCCAGATAATTGCATGATGATGCCACAATGTTTGAGTTACTCAGTGTTATTATTTCATGCTGTTTGTTTTTGTAATTCATTATTTCAATATTGGCAACTGATCCATAGATATATATCATTGGGCAATAAACAAATTCTGAGCAGTTATAATCCTTGTTAGGCCTCATGTTTTGTTTTTGGAGACGCAGGTATGGGCAGAGGTAGTGAAGGGCTTCACAATCCGTTTTCAAGTTTGCAAGACAGCTTCTCTGACCTTTAGTGGTTAGAAAATTATTAATGCATGCTTTAAGTTCAACTTATGCTATATTTATGCTCAACCCCCAAGTCATAACAACATAATGTACCACATAGTTTAGCCGTGTTAAGGATGTGCTAGTTGCACTCGGAATGTCCCCGTGCATATTCGTCAATGCCAATTGGCCAATGGAAACATGTTACAGCAGCATCATGAATACGGGGTTCACAAGGCTAAGAATTCATTTGGACTTTTACCTGTTTTGAAAGTACTTGAGGAGTGTGTTGTTATTTTCGTTTTTAAGTTTAAAGTTTATTTAAGTTTTATGTATCTATAGAAAACTGTTTAGTTGATCGAGGCAGCAAAAATACCCTAGACAATGATCAAACAACAACAAAGTCATCCTCGAGGGCAACATTCTTTACATGTTAGCTTAGCATTTAACACAAAGTATGCCGACCAGATGCAGACATGGAGGGACGGACATTATATTTTAGGTACTGGCAAATCTATACTGCTATGTTACAGTACTTTAGGTATTTTAGAGTATTTACAGTATTTTAGGTACTGGCAAATCTATACTGCTATGTTACAGTACTGAAATTAGGTGCCATTAATAATATGTTTATGTTAAGTGGTTTTTGGCTCGTTATTGTGAGTTATTAATGAGTTACAGAGTAACAGGATATTTAGGAGAAAACTGATTAGCAATCAGTTTGCTCTTGCTGTAATGCTTCAGTACTGTTACTTAAAGGAAGACATAGATAGGGAGTAATAATGCAAATGTCAGGGTTCAGGGATAACAACCACGATGTTGTTTTAATATGCATTTCCATAGCAGTATTTCAGTACAATTTGCGGATGTTTTGCCACAATACAAGGGTTTAAAGTACAGTACAGAGAGTGAGGAAGCTGTAGGCCAATACATTGCCTATACATGTATATACATTAATTGTACGATTATTTTGATAATCCAGTCATAATACAAATGACTTGAGGAAAGTTTGTGTACTCAAATACCCCCTTTTCAGGTCACACAAGCCGCAAACAGCTGTTTCTACACACCTCCCCCTGCTGATTTTAACAGTAAAATTCTAAAAATAGTTAGCACTCTGCTAGTGCTATGTTCTTATGTGTTCTGATTAATAAATGTATTCTTTGATTTTTGAAACATTTTGTTATTTAGACTTTCTGAGGCTATTGCATGGTTAAATCAATGAATTTTACTTAAGCACAAAAATTGCCCCCTCGCAAATGTTAACAGCCCCCTCGGTGGCTTCATCCAGGCACCAGGCCTGGATTAAACACTTATGCTTCCTTATTTATTTTCTATGATTGCTTTGTGCAATCAGACTGTCACGCTGATTTTAATTATTAATCAATAACAATTTCATCACAACACATGTTCCCTAGTACAAGTTCCAGGTACTAGAAGGTTTAAGAACTGAAGCATTTGTTGAGGTTCAGTTTCTTCCCAGTACATTTGCATAAGCTTGAAGAGTAGTTCTTAATTCCTATTTCACTGCCAACAATTTTCTTAAACTTTTTTCTAGGCAAAGTGTTTGCTGCATTTTGTGCTAAGCTAATTATGTTCCATTTTCAGGCATGCTATCATTTGTGCTTCCAAATTGAAACACACCTGGGTAAACCACTGCCGTTCAACATTGGGTTACTCTGCAACATCATATTCAAATAGCAATTTGGCAATTTGTTGAACATGACCTGCAAAATGGACCACACCTACCTGTGCTAGTTGTAGGAACTTCAAGTTAATTACCACTCCAGGCCCTCCATGTGTGAACATGTGTGTGTGTTTCTGTAGAGGAGAGATACACTATGTGTAAGAGATATGTGTGGTTTTGTGTGTGTGCACGCATGTGTGTTTGTGTGTCTGTGTGTGCGAGCACAGAGGAACAGGAACCGTTTGGAAGGGATGTGTGTGTCATGAATACATAATACATGAGACTCAGTTAAACAAAAGGTTACGGCTCAAAGTTGCGCAATCCTCAACATTGTGTGCCTACAAGACATGAAGAAATACATGACGTCTGCTGTACATGTTGGGATCCATCAATGTGAAGTCAAGTTTGTATATCTTCATGTAATCACAGCGTGTCATAGAGTATTGCAGGAACACACTTTCACAGAGCTATTTTATTTCCATATTCAACGTGTTATACTTGACATGTAACACTCATGTACATGAGTGTTACACCACAGCGTTGACCGCTTAAAGGATGACTTCACCATTGTTCAACTTGGACCCTATTTTCCCCTCATTTTGGGTGTAAGTGACCAATGCCAGACTTGGTGAGACAAATTAACAAACAGACCGGATCAAGTGAAAGTTGTATTCCTCTGTAGGGTGTTGTTGTCAGATACTTCTAATAACAATCTGAGCCTATCAGTGGCAAAAACAAGCACTTTTAGAGGACGTACATTTACATTGCTGCATACATTTACATTGCTGCCGCTCAATACTGGAACCATTTAAAAAAATGTAGACCCAAAAGGATAGGAAGATAGGATCCAGGTTGAAAAATCCCCAAGTTATCCTTTAACGGAATGTATAACACTCGGAAGGATAGTAGACCTGACCACTGGAGTATCAGTTCAGTTGTGAGCTGAATGCAGAACTGAGTCACACAGCCTCAGTTTCTGCCCACATCACCAATCCTAGGAGGCTTTCTCCTGCGTGCTTTTTCCACTGGCCTGAGGGGAGGAATCGATATTAAATGACAGCTGTTTGGTCTATCCCTGTGGAGAGTGGAGTTGACCTATACACACACTGGGGGGAAGCTACTTGAGGCTGCTCCACCTTGAGCTGTTGTCTTCACTCCAGTTCAGTTGGACTGCTCGGTTAGCTTGGAGAATTAGCCTACCTCCGACTCGCCAGAGACCGGGAGTATGGGCAGGGGTGTGATTCAAACAGCAGAATGATAATAGAAAAAGGGCGATATAGACATTGCCTTCATCACAGCCTCTATATCGAAGTGTGGTTTTCAGTACGTGTACGGTGATGTTTAGCCTACATGTAAAGGGTAAGAAAACAAAACAAAGCAAGAGAAGCACAGCGGGGGAAGTGCAATGACAATAAGATATTGTGCTAATTTCAAAGGGACGTTTTATTGCATTCAACGTCTAATCTGAAATATACAATTTACGGTTGAGGATACTGGATATAGCGTTGGGGAAAGGGTGTGTCGTTTAATTACAGGCCAGAACGTGACGTCGAAAGAAACAAAGCCTAAGAAAAGATGAAAAGGATAAAGAGGTTTATATACAGAGACACAAGACAGATGTCCAACACCTCATTGCCTTGCAGGTCTTTTCAGAGAACCCTCTGGAGGTGGACAGCCAAAGACAAGGAGAGCCTTAAGCACACCACCAGCAGCAGGACTCGTGTCACCGTGTCCTACTGGGTGTGTGTGTGTGTGTGTGTGTGTGCTTCAGGGGCGCAGGAACCTAGGCCATAGTCCAGCTGTTTGCTACTTTCTAGTGGAGCCATTGTTCAGGGAAACAAAACAAACTATTCAGCCTGGCTGGTTTCCAGAACACTCCTATAGCCGCCCAATGTTTAGCATTGTTTTGACAACCCATAGGATAGGACAGCATGGGGTGTGTGTGCATATAGATAGTGGCTTAAGTGTGTGTTTGTGTAAGAGGGGCGGGTTCAGCGGGGGAGGGGG